>OZ002732.1:38526649-38753218 GCA_963924305.1 Polygonum maritimum
CACCGTCATTCCGGGGGGTGCGCTTGGGACTCACAGGTTTGTACCCGATTTCGAGCCTATTGGAGCGAGTTTCCAGCATTGGCTCCTGAAGACGAAAGGTAGTATGCTTTCTAAGCTTTCCAAGACATCTTGGATCGTCCCGATCGGACAACCGTAGCTCACGAACGAGCCTGCATAACAAAGCCAGTGCGCTGCTGATACTAGAGCGAGACTGCTCTGTCTCAGGCTGCGAGTTCGGGCCGGTTGGGGTGCGATGCGGGTCTGGACGTTAAGGGAAAATTTGTAGATGACTTCTTCAGCTTTCCAGAGATACCAAGCCGCGATTTTTTTGACGTCTCTAGCTCCCAAACGAGGGCTAGAAGCAGCTTCCCTGTTCTGCGCGTTCTGCAGGACAGCAGCCTTCGGACGTCCTTTTGACCCTCTTCGAGAGAGTTTCTGGGGCTGTCATCTAAAGATGGCCTGAAGATCGCTCTTTCCTCTTTCCATTGATATATGGATCGTCCGATTCCGATGTGCGTAGCTCCTGGACGATTGGTCGGAAGTTTGCCTCGCCATCCTGTTCGTGAAACAAGTTGCGGTCTCTTGCGGCACGATTTCGACCCGGATGCAGTGAGTCTCCAGTTCTGTTGTGTGAACGCGAAACGTAGCATTCGAAGTCTACTCCTCTAGAGCTTCTTGAATCATCTCGTTCCGACCACCATGGAGCTCACACGGACTATTACAGCGTCGTAGGTTCCGCGTTGATCGTTGAGCGGCGATCAAGCCCTTCGACCCTATGCGCCCGATCTCTTCCCGTCATATTGCTCGTTGGTCCAGCGACATCCCTCAGCCCGACCGCCTCTCTCGTTCCGCGCGCACCGCTCTGGTGGGCTAGCGAGCTATCATGGTCATGCGAAGGCTCTTGGATGTGAAGGGACGAACGATCATGCTCACGATCTCTTGCTCCGGTGGGCTCCGAGCCTTCCCAAGATCCAACACTTGCTTCGTCATGCCCCTGCGTCGGACACCTCAATGGATTGGACCAACCGCTCGCCCGCACCGGGCTCTAGCGATCGATCGCGTCGTGAGGACCGATGGGCGCCGTCGCAAAGGATCGGACCGACCGCTCGCCCGCTACGGGCTCTAGCGATCGATCGTGTTGTTTGGACCAATGGGTGCCGCCGCCCCTACGTGATCCGGCTCCCTGTATTACGGATCGATCGGTGGCGTAGGATGGATCAGGAGCCGGGTGAAGGGCTCGACTGGGCCGGAGGCGCACCGCGCGCTCGTCCGCGGCGCGGGGTCAAAGAACTCGATTTCTGGACTGTGCTGTTCGTGCCCAGTTTTGACTGACTTCGAGTAGGATTCTTGCTTCGACCTCTGAAGATAACTTGTAGCTTATCTCCTCCTCTTTCCGGCGATATGTGGATCGTCCAAATCCGACAAGCGTAGCTCACGGAAAGTGAGTCGGAAGCGCGATCGGTAATCTTGTCAGTCTCCGACCCGCGGTCGCGGCTTGCCCCAGAACAAAGGCTACGTTCTCTGGAGCGAAACCGCGCCTGCGGTTCTGCCCCAGACTGCGATTCTTCGCGAGCTCCTCCTCCCTCGCCGCCTTGCCTGCGTCTGCCACCGCGCTCGCGGTTATAGTGCAGCTCGCTCCTGGCGACGAGCGAAGACTTGTGCGGAGGGATCGGCTCCGATCCCGAGACCCTCTTCCGAACTTGCGCCGAATTCGTTACGCCGTGGGCCCGCGCTCGCGGGACCCTGGACCGCGCACCGCAGGTCCATGTGTCCGATCCCGAAACCCTCTTCCGAACTCGCGCCGAGTTCGTTACGACGTGGGCCCGCGCTCGCAGGGCCCTGGACCGCGCACCGCAGGTCCAATCATCCAATCGTTTAGGGTTTCGTCGACGGCGTGACCCAGCTCGGTTCGGGTAACGGATCAGACCGACCGCTCGCCCGCCCCGGGCTCTAGCGATCAGTTCCGTATGCTCATACGTACATCCCTGCGTTACGCACATGCGATTGTGATTAGAGTTGCCCCCAATCTAGGGTTTTCATTGGATCGACAATCAACAATGATTTTTGATTAGGGCAACCTCTTGGATCGACAATCCAAGGTCCGATTGCGATGTGGTCTATCATCCCGAGCGAATATCGGGTTCGACGCGCATTGGGATCCGTTCTCCGAGCGAATTTCGGAGTTGGCGTGTTTTGACCTCGACCTGCGGTCGCGGCTCTGGGGCTGCGGAAAGCGAATCGCGCGATTCGCCTGGCGCGATTGCCCCAGGGTTGTCTCGTCGGTTCGTCCGGCGGCTGTCTCGATCCGGGCTTGTGGACAAGCGATCCATAGCCTCCTCAGATCGGTTCTCGTAGGGTTTACGAAGGTCGAAAACCTGTTCGTTACCCACGGACGGCGCCAAATGTTAGTACACAAAATATGCCGTGTACAAGTTTCAACTCCTTCTTCAATGACCTTCTTCTCCAAGCTTCTTCACCCCGCCTCTTCACCTTCAATGACCTGCAAAACAATGGACTAAGGGGCGAGCAACCCCTAATCCACCTCCGATGCTTAAGTCAGTAAGGGCAATGTTGATCAAAGGCGTCAGGCAGAGCGATTGCTTATAGCTTCGAGCTTAGAGCTTACCTTTCACATGGTATACATGTGTATTTATAGAGGAGAGGGACAGAGGGGGGCACGCGCCTAGGGTTAGGGCGATGCCTTGCTCTCTAAGTCAACCAAATATTCTATCCCAGGCGAAGATAAGATTCTCCTCCATAAATAATATCCTAACTAGAGTAACTACCCTATTAAAGGATAAAGCATAATAAATATGGATATCAAAATAAATAAGATAGAGAAATAAATGCTAACTAATTGATATGGAAATATGCCCGCCCACAGATTCTTAGACAAAAAATCCTATACATATAGATATATTCTAGATTATTTGTTTTACATAATCCGAATTATATTAATCTATCAGACATTAGTTTCAAAATAACTTCAAGATTATCTATCAGACATTAGTTTTCGATTTTATCTAGATTTTTTTGTTTAAATGGAAGGATCATGTTTTTTTAAGTTAGATAGAAAATCCTATACATATAGATATAGTCTAGTTTTTTTATTTTAAAAAATCCAAATTATATTTAAAAACTATAAAAAATCTGAATTATATTTGTTAAAAAATAGTTTCAGAACTATATTTTAGAAATTAATTTCTAATTTTATCTTGATTTTTTTTTGTGTAAAAAGATCATATTTTATAAAATAATAATATTTATTAGAAGATTGCAGCTTATCATATAAAAAAAGGATTCGAAGAAAATGACATGTGGCAATTTCTTTTTGAAGATCGACATTGACTCCGCTTTATAGCGTACACGAAAAATACTGAGGACCTAAATAAGAGACAAAAAGAATGAAAGCTAAATGGGTAAACCCGTTATAATAATAGCCGTTAAAAGTCATAGCACAAAAAGAACCAAAGCTAAATGGCTAGAACCCAAATACAACCATATTAAAATTAATTTTGATGGTACAGTGTACTCTAAAGATGTCTACTCTTTTGGTCACATTTGTCGGAACCATGGCATATCAATCCTCATCAATGGATAAATTTTGAACATCATTCTGTTTTGATGGTTGAGGCTTTCATGCTTCGACAGGGAATTCTTGAGGCCATCCATTATGACGTTTCCCACATCCAGATTGAGGTTGACAATTTAGCTTGTTAAAGCTATGTAGGGTAATATGAGATGTTCTTAGGAGATGATCTTGTTTGAACTGACATTTAGTATCTTTTGGGCCAATCTAAGCATCTCTTACGTAAATCAATGCTATTGCAGACTTCATTGTTGAATCATTCCGTCGAGCTTCGTCCGTCTAGTTGCTTTTGATCCGATTTTAAGGGACCTCTTTCGTAAGGACAATATTGGAAAATGATTTCCTCTCATATGATTTGTCATGCTTTTCTTATTTTAAAAAATGGGGGATTTTATGGTATATCCCTTTCAAAAAAAGTTTGTAAAAATACCCCCTAAACTACTAAACTATAAAGTATGCTATTTTAAGTATTTTTACAATACAATTTACTTTATTTTTTGTTTTCTTTTACATAGAAAACTATTTTGTTATGGTAAATATAATCATTAATGATTTTGAAAAGTTATATGTAAATACAAAAGTTGAAATAAAAAAGAAAAAGGAAATAGAAGATAAGAAAATAAAATTGTGAAAATTTTAAGATATTTATAATAGTAAGATATTTGTTAAAGATTTTTTCCAATAATATTGTTAAATTTATAGAAAGTTAAGATATAGAAGTTCATTAAAGACTTTTTAGTATATAATATGGATGTTAATTAATAACAAACTTGTCGTTCTAATTAAGTTTGTCTTGAAAGACTCTTGAAGTCTACTCCGTGGATAAGCTCCATCTTAATTGTCGACCACAACTAAAATTTTGTCATCGTTTATTTGTAAAGGATTGAGTTCAATATTGCCAAAATTGTTGGAGATGCATGGGCCCGAATTGCTCAAAATGAAAATTAAAAAATAAATGCTTGTTTGGTTTGCTATTAAAATCCCATGATTTGCAAAATATCGAGAAGTTTCATTGAGTACAAGTGTTTGGTTGGAAAATTGTAACCAAAATTTCCATAAAGTAAAATTCGTATGATTTTCAATTTCTTCAAAATGTAGGGGTAGGTAAGATCCATTTTCCCCATTTTTTCTTTTATATTTAATTAAATTTAAAATTATCATAATAACAATAGAGTAACTAATTAAGTTTCATATATTAGGGTTATATTAATAACTTTGTATGAATTCATATGATTTGTCAAATCCAACCTAACAAAATATAGGTTTTAATTTCTAAATAATTTTTTTTGGTTGAGTTTTAGAGAAATATTTTTAAACAAACACCTTCTTACAAATCTCATGAAGTTTATGCCCTATTTATCTAATTTCACATAATTTTATTTTCCAAAAAATTCACTTATTGCGTTTAAAGGAGCACACGTTTAATGCGTGATGGGGTGTAGGAAAGTAAACGTTCACAGCTACCATTAAACTAGATGATTTGTGATGGAAAGAGGAGGGACGATGAGTGGTTATGATTCATGTTATAATTTTCACTCGTGCGTAATTTAACATATCCTTAATGTACACACTTTTTAAGACATAACTAGTTGTATACTCGTACCATGTACAGTAATATGATCATTTTTTTTCATACTCATATAAATTATATGAGCATTATTTTAATAAATAAAAGAAATAAATTATATGAGATGTGTGTAAAAGATAATTTTTCATGGTCATATTTCTAATGTGTACATTATAAGATATAAATTATATGAGATTTGTGCAAAAAATAATTTTCCATGATATTTTACTTGGATAAGATCTTAATTGGTTAATAATTTTTCATCCTTGGTAAGAAGTTGATGTCTTAATACCGAAAACTATACATAGAGATTCTAACTAACATAATTTTCCATTTTCCATTTTGATATGTGATCCCATTATAGTGCAGAATCCTAACATATATATATATATATATATACACGTTAGAAATATTTTTAAACTTTCTTTGGGGAACGTATCATATAGAAAAAAACTTAAGTCTCCTGTACCATTTTGATCTTAATTAGGACTTTTTCTAAATCCTTTTTGGGATCCAATTATAGTGCATAATCCTCTTAATTTTTGGTTAATAATTTGATTTTATTAATACTTGCTAAAATAAAAGCATTATTTTATTCAGTCTAGATTACATGGCGTAAATAGTATTTTTTTATTCAACGTCGATGAGGTGGCACAATTTTTAACAAAGACATAGGTTCTGCTTTATACTATACTAGCAGATGACCTGCACCTTGTACGGTGATGTTGTGTATTTATTTATTAATTTATTTATTTATTACAAATATTATCATATGCATACATTAATTTAAAACGATGTTTTTTTTCGGATTATAAAATGACATAATTCTTGTATATCATAATATATATTCATAAATAAATTTTATTTATATATTACTTTTTATACATACATAAACATATATTCAAATAATTGAGGAAGAATGACATAAGATAAGATGCATTATCACATTTTATTAAAAATTGATACAAATCTTTTGTTATTTTAATTAAATTGCGTAAACTAACTTATATAATAAAAAATCAATAAGTTTAAATAAAAACTCATATTAATATATTATAATATTAAAGATATAGATGATATTTAATAAGATAATATGTTATTGTTTTTTCAAAAAATAATTAAATAATAAATATTTAAATATTTAATAAAAATGTTAATGAATCATTATCTTAATTAAGAAATCTATCTTTTTTTCTAAAGTGTAATCAATATGTAATATTAGCGATATATATGGTAAATATAACATCTAATTTTTTTTATTGATATTTTAATATGATATGATAGTTAAAAAAAATATTTAATATAATGAATATTTTTTCTCATATATAGTGGTAGAATTTGCTACTATTGATGATTTAAAAAATTACCATAATAAAATTACGAAAAATAAACTATAGTTAATATGATATTTAATTAATTGGGTAAAATATTATGATTATGGTTTATACATGACAAAAGAAATTTTTTCTAAATAAAGTTTATGATAGATATATGTATTAATTAAATGTGTATAATGATAAGATAGAGATTTTAGATATGGATAGAATTATTAAATAAACAGCTCAAATTATAAGATAGAACTAATATCTTAATTAAGTATGTATAAGATTATGATAAAATCAAGATTTAGTAAGATAAATCACGTACCTTTACCTTATTTATGGTAAATTTTTAAAATAAGGGGGGGTGATGTGGCGCAATATGGTGGCAGAATTTGCTTCCGCTTTAGTATATAGTAATAGATAGATAGATTATAGTAGATAAAAAAATTGCGATCGTTACGAGGATTTTTTGCTATCTATTAGCTTAAAAAGAAATATCAGCCACTTATTTCATAGCTTGAACACTTGACACACGTTCTCAAAGAAATATGTACAACACACTGCAAATTAGATACTCGTGCGGCTTTATTGATTGCTTCTACATCACTAAAATTTGGTTAATTTGTTAAGGTGTTGTATCAGCGATAATCTCATTTCTTTCAATGTAGAAGAGTGCCCCCTTTTTTTCTATATTTACACCTAGGATCTAATGTGTATTAATGATACGAATAGGAATTGAACCTTTATGGCAAGTAAAAGTTTGATTTAGAGGGAGAAAAAGGTAAAAATTAGATCAAAATATCATTTGATTCGTCGATCCTTAAAGAAAGATTTAAGAAATGTTACGTCCATTGGTAGGGTTCTCTTATGAGTAAAATATGAAGACAAGTCCTGCTTTGATTCATATGATTGTGAACCAAGCGTATGTGCATGAACTCATTATTTGAGCACTTATGGGAATACTATGAAATTTCGGGTTCGAGACTCTAGGATGACAATTTACCCTCTTCTCCTTTAAAAATAAACCTTTTTTAGAACACTGCCCATGAGGCTGAATATTCATACATGCACCATCATTTACCAATACCACGTAACATGGCAAGCTCTTAATTCATATGTGAACTGGTAAATATTATAAATATTTTTTCAACTTCTGTGTTTATAATTTTCCTATTAAATAATTATATTTTTCAAAATTTCACTTGATACCTTCCAGTTTAAGACAATTTCATATGATATCCAATCAATTTTTTAATTTTCACGTGGTGCCCCTCATATTTAAACAAATTTTGCCCCATGTCACCCCGTTAATTAAAAGTTAATTTGTTTTTGCTTTTGTTTGTAAATAAAAACATAAATTTTGATTTTCAAATAATTATAACTTGTCACTCTTTCTTATCAACCTTTTCTCAAATGATAATTTTATTTTTTCGTTATCATTATGTTAATTGAATGTTAAATCTTGTTTTTTCTGAATAAAAACATAAATTTGCAAAAAATATATGATAACTTTTCACTCTTTCCTATAAACTCTTTTATCCAATGATAATTTTGTTTTTTATCATTATGTTAATTGAAAATTAGATAGTTTTTTTTGTTTTTGGATAAAAAGCGTAAATTTTGGTTTTTAAATAATGGTAAATTTTTACTCTTTATTATCAACTCTTTTCTTCAAAATTTGAATTTTAAAATAGTTATAAAAAAAGAATGTTAACTTTTCACTCTTTTTGTTTTAAAATATTGATAATTTTGTTTTGTTTTTGGATAAAAACATAAATTTTGGTTTTAAAATAATGATAAATTTTCACTTTTTCTTATCAACTCTTTTTTATATAAAATCCTTTTAGTTTAATATAAGCAATTATGTTTTTATCCAAAATCAAAAAAAATTTATCTTTCAATCAAGAGGGTGGGTATAAGGCAAAATTTGAATTACTATGAGGGGCACCATGTGAAAATTTAGAACTGGTTGGATACCATGCGGAATTGTCTTAAAAAGGAGAGTACCACGTGAAGTTTCTATATATTTTTTTATATCGCCATAATGGAAGATTCTATCTAGAATATTCGCATGAATTGGGGAGCAAGATACCATTTGGTGGGTAAGGATATTCGGCCAGCCCTAGGGGATGAATGTCGGCTTTGTCTTGCTATCAAGCTTGGACCTCTGATCTCTGGCGATGTGAACATATGCCAAACACCCAAACACTCTCAAATGCTTGTACGAAACCTCTTTTCCTGTCCATGCTCTCTGAGGAACATCACCATCAAGAGGAACTGAAGGAGAACGATTGATGAGGTATACAGCTGTCAACATTGCCTCCGCCCAGTAGGACTTTGGCAGCTTAGCGTGCGACAACATGCTTCTCACTCTCTCTGTAATTGTTCTGTTCATCCTTTCTGCAAGCCCATTCAACTGAGGTGTCTTTGGCACTGTTTTCTCAAGCTTGATTCCTTGACTCTTGCAATACTCTGCAAAAGGACCTATGTATTCACCCCCGTTATCTGATCTGACAGACTTCAGCTTCTGTCCAGATTCTCTTTCAGCTCTGACATGGAACTCCTTGAACACTGACAACACCTGATCTTTGCTTTTCAACACAAAAGCCCACACTTTTCTGGAATAATCATCAATAAAAGTGACAAAATATTGTGCACCCCTGTGTGACTTAGCATCCATAGAACAAACATCAGTGTGAACAAGTTCTAATGCATGTCTTTTTCTAGATGGAGGACGAGAATGAAAAGATGCTCTGTTTTGCTTTCCAGCTAAGCAATCAACACAAGGTTTCAGAGTCATACCTGTTTTGTCGGAGGAGCTTCCTTTGAAGTTAGGAAGCATACCATTCCTGGCAAGCATCTGTAATCCTCTCTCGCTCATGTGCGCAAGTCTCTGGTGCCACAATTCTCCATCTGAGTCAGCGGCCACGTTGGCTTCATCTCTGCAAACCTTAGCTTGCATCACATACAAGGAATTCTATTTCTCTGCTCGGGCAACAATCAAACTTCCCTTGGAGACTTTCCATTTACCACCTTTGAGGCCACTTTGATAGCCCTCGTCGTCAAGCCTACCAGCAGATATCAGATTTAGTCTGACATCAGGAACATGACGAACATCTCTCAACATCAACTTGCAACCGGTGGAGGTCATCAAACAGATATTACCCATGCCAACAATCTTGCATGAGCCATCATTTCCCATCCTCACATAACCATAATCACCAGAAGTGTAGGACGAGAAGTACTCCTTGCATGAAGTTAAGTGATACGATGCACCAGAATCAATCACCCAAGTTGACTCATCACTTGCAAGGTTCAGGCAACCTTGATCACCGATGAAAAACAAATCTTCTTCACTAGTTGCAATGGCGGTGGTATCCTTTTCCTCAGGGGTTTTCTTTGATGTCTCCGTCTTTTCACCTTTTTCTTTGCCTTGATCATGCTTGAACTTTCGGCAATTCTTTTTCATGTGCCCAGGCTTCTCACAGTAATAACAAGTGTACTTGTTTATGGACTTCGATCTCCCTTGGGATTTGTCCCGATTTTGAGATCCTCTTTGCTTACTTCTTCCTCTACTTTTGTTGGAATCTTGTGCCACATTTGCTTCAGACTGAGATTGCAAGGAGGAACCTATCTCCTTTCTTCTAGTCTCTTCATTCAAGAGGCTCACCTTCACCGCCTCCATAGACAACTTGCCCTCCGGGCTCGAGTTGCTCAGTGACACTACAAGTGTTTCCCAACTATCCGGCAACGAGGAAAGTAGCAACAAGGCCTGCAGCTCATCATCAAGTTGCATCTTCGCTGAGGCCAACTGATTTATCAAACCCATGAATGTACTTGTGTGAACTACGATGCTCTCACCATCCTTATACTTCAACCTCACAAGCTTTCTCATCAATGACGCCTTGTTTAGAGCACTCTTCCGCTCATACATCTCAGCCAACTTATGCCACATCTCATAAGCATTCGTGTCATTGGCAACATGCTGAAGTATACTAATATCCACAAACTGTCGTATTGTCGCGACAGCTTTCCGGTTCAGAATCTTCCATTCTGACTCAATGACTCCCGTTGGTATTTCTTTCTTCGTGACTGGCTGATACAGATCTTTCACAAACAACAGATCTTCCATCTTTATCTTCCAGTCAGAATAGTTGCTAGAGTTCAACACAATCATTCCCTGAAAACTGACTTTATCATCCATCGGAACCAAATGCTCTGATACCACTGTGTTGTTGCGGAAATAGGATCGTCGACAGACTAAGCTAGTTTTCCAGAGAGCACACAACCACAAGCAGAAATCTCAACCAAGCAAACTCAAAGCAAATACCGGAAAGTAAATCAGCAGAGCACACACACAAGCAATTTTTACGTGGAAAACCCCGATGTGGGGAAAAACCACGGGTACACTCTCGGTACCAAAACTTCCACTATCAACCAAAGATTACAAGTGGGAATCCTCTTCTCTAGCTAAGACTAGAGGAATACAAGTTCATCAAGGTCTTACCTTGGAATACAAAGAGGAAATGCACAAGAACGGTACAAGGAGATGAACTCCTATGAAAAACCGTCTTCAATCTCTCTTCTTGTCTTGAGCTCTCTCTTCTTCAATGGTGGAGACTCTCAAATCTCTACACTCTCTCTTCTCTCTAGCTCTCTTTTGGTGGCTAGGAAATTCTCTCACTTCACTTAGGTTTACAAGACACAAAAGTGTGCTTATATACCTCTTCTAAATGGGCCACTAACATAAAAACCTATAAAGAAAAAAACATAACCCATTTGGGTTCTTCCCCCATAAGGAGGGAAAACACAACAGAGAGCGTATGCACGTACGTACAGATTATTTATATACTATCTATAAGGACAAAAAACTAATGTCAGTCGTTTAATTAATACGTTGAATACTTGAGACATGTTCTTAGAGAAATATGTACAATACACTGCAAATTGGGCTCCATTAGTAGGGTTCTCTCATAAGTAATTTGTAGACGCTCATTATCATATTTTTTTTTTCTGTATAAATTCATGTCTATAATTAATAAAAAGTGTTCATCCAATCCTCACTTAGCGTCTCTTCAGAATCCGTCCAGTCCACCTAGGCGCCAACCTATACGTCCCATGGCCTATTCGAAATGCTAGATCAATCGATCACCTTTCAGCGTCAACATAACCACCCGAACCGTTTTCTTAGAAGACTGCCCATGATCGAGATCGAATACTCATATAACACTATCATTTACCAATATCACGTAACATATATAGCAAGCTTTTAATTAATATACCTAAAGCATGAGATCGAAAGCTTCTAAACTTGAAAGAAAGAATGAAAGGATTCATTAATTAGAATGCTTCACGTTTTCTTAGCCCTAAATCACTCCATCATTTGATATTAATTCCTTGTACGTATGTGTAATGTAATTGTGTGAATATTTGTTATAAGGATTTTACAAACCCTAGCTTCACGTTCACGCACAAGAAACCCTAGCTAGCATATTTTACACGTGGAGCGTACTGATGCTATTGAGTAAATTTTAGGTTAACTACCAAAAAGTACGTAGCATGATTATTAGGTTAACTTAGTCAAATACACCAACAAAATCTTGTACAGAAAATTTATGGTTGTGTATCATTATCATAAATATTAGCCATAAATGATTACATTACATGTGGTGAGCGATACTCCTGAGTAAAAATCTATAGGTATAAAGTACTTACTAAAAAGTGAAGAAATTCAACAAGGTAGGCAGCACCAACCCCCCTCAATTGCATGTGTCCTCATACATTCTTAGCATCACATTTAGCCGTCCTCAAATTTCAAAGTCATTAATTATTGCATGTATAAGCAAGATTACTTAAAATCATTTTAATTATGGAGTTTCACTTTGTTCAACGTTACAGCAGCTGCCAAGTTGATTGTTTATTAACCTATCTATGCTTACAAAGTCTTCACTTGGTTGGTATTTGCAATTCATATTCATATCATCACATGACATAAACACGTATATAAGTCGAAGATTTGAAGACTACAACCTAATATTTAAACCCAATTAGTTTGATTAAGGACTGAAAATTATAGACTCACATGCATGGTATTGATTTATTCGTTTTCATTTTTTTAATTGATTTTTTTAATTACTTATTTAAATAACTACTCTAAAAATTCCGCTAGTCCATTTTGGTGTTCAAAATGTCTAGTATATTTTTTTTTAATCCGTCTCTTCTATATATATATTGTAAAAACACGTGTTCGATCATTTGGTTAATTGCCGGAATTGTAAATCATGGAAAATTACTTGTATAAAAAAGTTGAGCTTTAATATTTTAACATTAAATTGGAGGAAGTTAAACATTTATGTGTAAAAATTAAAGGGTGGAATTGGATTTACCTAGGAGAGACTATATGTAAGTATACATCCTCCAAGATACAGGAATTTAAATTCACATGAAGTGTTATAAAATTTTTTGAGGTTAAAAGATGTGGTTGGAAAATAGTAACATCATTGTTGTAAGTGAGAGGTGAGCGTTACATTACATAAATGGGTTGGTGGTGTGATGCCACGACTAGTGCATATGTTTATTGATTTTATCCGAATCCAGAAAGTTGGAACCCTACTTTTTCAAACTCATTCTCGAAAATTCACACGACTTTTTGCTTTGTTAATTCTTTTGTGGGCGTCCAAGTCAATCGCGTCTCTGGTCAACATTTTATAAGACGTACCATATGATGGAAAAGTCATGGAGGTTGGTGAACAATTTGATCATGATGAGTTGGGAATCTTTGATTTGTTGCTCTAATGGTGCATTAATTAAGGGCAAGCAAGAGGTTAGTTCGATTTTTTAATAAGTTTCAAATTGCATTAATTAATGATAACGTTGTGTTCGCATAAAGGGACTTTGACAGTGCGGGCTAATTTTCAGTAGTCAAAAATTGAGTGTTTGATTATTATTTTTTCTTCGGCAGCAGACACTCGCATACTCTTAATTTCTTGAAAATATAAAAATTGACTAATTAAAATAAATATTTTAAAATTGACCAGTTTTTTAGCAGCCTTCTCGATTAAATAATTTTTATAGAAAAATTTCTGGATAAATGATACGGGGTATCAATTTTGTGTAAATAAATTTTACAACTCCGACTCTGATTGAAAATGATGAAAATTACATTATTTTTGTCATTTTAAGCTATTCGTATATTTCTTTCTTAAACTGAATTTTCATAATAAGAAAAAGAAATACAAAATTACATCATCTCCTTTGATGGTAACTTACATACATTGAATATTGAACATTTACTGAATTGGAAAAAATGTGAAATTATATTAGTAAGACGTACTGGTTAAAAATTATTATTGTTTTTATGTTTCTAAAAAGAAATTAGTAAAGAAAAAAAGAAACCAAAAGCTTGATCGTATCCAGCAGCCCACGTTTCAGATTGTCGATAACCTCAAAATTCAGCAACACTTTAAATCTTCTATGTTTAACTAGTCGAAATCATTCTTATTGTGAAAAGGATTCGAAATATATCAAGAAATTGGAAAAAGCAATATTGTGGTTGAATTAGGTTGGTTAAAACTATTATAAAATATATGTTTATGTTTTCTTTAAATTTCAAAATTATGTAATATAGATAAGAAAAATAAGTATAGCATATACAAAATTGACAAGTATACATAAATTAAATAAATTAGTTAATATAGAATAAAAAATTGTTTTTTTAGAAATATGATAGAATATAAGAGAAAAAATATTAGAAAAATAGCGGAAGAAGAAGTGTATGGTTAACTTTTTATTTATAAAAAATATAAAAGACACATGTCATTTGAAAATATTCCAAATGACTCATTCTTTTTTTTGGTTGACTATATATATGACTTATCTTAACAATATATTAAAGCGAAGGTTAAAAATAAGTACGGAGTAATATTTAGAATGACAAGTGTCAACTTCTCATTGGATTGCATCACCCATCTTTATTAAAATAACTTAGTTGATTAAAACTTGATTGTAGACTCCACATGTATATAAAATATAAAAGAATATGTATCATTGAAATTATATCTATAAGATTTCCTTAAAGATAAAATGAATTAATCTCAATATATACTAACTTAGATATTAAAATAGTAATATAGCACAACATATGTCAAGTCCAAATAAGTATATAGTTAAATTAATAGTAGTATATTAAAGATATAATAAACCACATAATCGTTTTATTAAATTAATTTGATTGGTTGCCATTTACTTGACTTATTTCTTATCGATTAAAATTTTATTGTAGATTCTACATATATAAAAGTTATATATACATGTGATTTAGATCTGATTTTTTTTCAAAGTAACTATAAGATAAAAAATTTATTGATAAAAACAAATATTCAAATTTCAATCCTTATAAAAAAAATTATAATCCTACAAATCTTTGTTCGATTAAAATAATATATTATAACAAAAATAATGTATCATTAATATAAATCTATAATAAAAAATAAAAAAAATAATACAAGATATTATATCAAACTATTATTTTGAATAACGTTGTATAAAATTTAAGGTAAATTTTTAACTAAGGCAAAATCATACCTTCAAGACACATGGACTAACACTAGTTCTTTTGTAAAGACATTGCTTCAATTTTGTACAGAGAGATTTAGCTCCCGGACCCCTTGCTAATTCCAGTCAGCAACTTCTAGGTTTTTTTCTTTAATATTGATGATAATTAGTTAGTGCTTTAATGCCTATGTACAAAATGTACATATACTATATGTTATGTATAATGAATATTCTATACATGTACAATACTGTTGTGTAGGTACCTATATCCTATTTCAAACTTGTTTGATTGTGTAAAAATATCTGTTTGACTTGGCCGGATCCTTAGCCTTCACTACATCCACACACATATATGCAAAATAATTATTCAACTTTGAGGGCTAATTTATTACAGTACGTCACAATCATAAACAAAATTTGTTTATTTTGCATCACATTCGATTACTAAGAATACGAGAATCATAGTCTCTAACAACCCCTGGTTCTTAGGATAATGGGATTGTTTCTATTCCATCGGTGGTCTCATTTTTTTTAGAGTACGTGCACCAATTCGCATCAATAGGTCAGGGTTCCCACTTACAGTAGTATATATTTCTCTCTCCTTTTTTTTGGTCGGATATATATTTCTTTCTCTTATTTGATAGTTATTGCTTTGATGATAAAACATAATTAGGTGAGTTAAAATTGATACACTTTTCCTTTTTTCTACTATACCGCTATGTACACACTCGTTCCAAAATCCCTTCTAAATCCGTCTAGATGGATCTTGTCCAACTAACCTTTTAATCCGCCTACACGACGTTTAAACAGGTGTCCGTCAGAACTGTTTAATGTCTAGATGATTTCTTTTTCCAATGGGTTGCCTAATATTTTTTGGAACAATGGATAATAGATTAGTTTTCATTAGTTAAGAAAAAAAAGGAAACAAACAAAAAGGTACAAATTTATTTCCTCTTCTTATTTAATTAATTCATATTTTTTGTTCAAAAACTCTTATCGTTCTAATCTGTTTTCTTACTTAATAATATTTATTATTTGATACATTTTTATTATAATTTTTTTCGATACTATCGTTATTAATTAAATATAATTATATAAATAGATTATAAAAGAAGAAAAAATCTTCCAAAAAGTTAGAAATTTTAAAATCAAATTGATTAACTTTTTTCGGTTGAAGATTAACTTTTAAGATAAACTCTAAAACAATTAATGTATCTAAATGAAATTCAACCAAAAAAAAATGTATCTAAATGAAAGAAGTATTGTTCTTATATACAAACTAGATATTAAGAGTTCAACCAAAAAAAAACTAGATATTAAGAGTATTGTTTGCTACTTTTTTTTTTTTTTTTTTTTTGGTTGAGGGCACTGCCCATGAGAGTCGAACCGGTGACCTCTGGGTACTACCCTTCGAGGCTTAACCGTTTTGACTAAATGCCCGAAGGCTATTGTTTGCTACTTTTGTAACTTTAGAATGGAGAAATATTACATCATCGATCGTTTCGTTCCCAAGGTTCAAACTCATAACGTCGATCTAAATACTACCTTAAACATTAAACCAAATGTCCGAACACCTATTCGCTCTCACTAAAGATGTTCTTGTTCTACTCTCTTCAAAGTTTACCCAATTAAAAAATATATATAAACTTTCAACCAAAAAAAATATATATAAACTTTGTTCCTTTTGATTGGTGTTTCTTTCACTACGTATCATGGCTTCTTCGTTATCATCAACTTAGTCCACCGAAAGCTAATAAAATATTATGAAAATTAATCAACCTTTTGTATATTTTTAGAATTGCTTAGAGATCGAAAGACATCATTATTATAAAAGTCAGTAGTTCTTAAGATAAGGACATATTATGCAAAGTAAGGAACTTCATACCAATTCCACGATTGCATTGGAGGTAAAGCCAAAGAGGGCCACGCTAATCAAATTTCAACTACCCCCACCATAGCCCACAATTTGAATTCTTCTGTTTACCAGCTAAAATTTAGGGTTGGTGGCCTCACTCCACTACAAACCCAATTTGAAAATTTCTTTCTTATTCTTTTCTTCAATCATATTTGTACCTTATGTATAGTTAACCATATCAATATAAATATGGGTTTATAGTTTGCCTACTTTCACCACAAAGTGAGCCACCTTCTAACATACAAAAACTCAAAACAGAATTTCATTACCAAACAACTCACTAAAAGAAAGCTAAACATGGTTGCATCCAACTCAACCCTAGTGTTCACCGTTCGTAGGAGCGAGCCCGAGCTCGTAAGCCCGGCCCGGCCCACTCCACACGAGCTAAAACTTCTTTCCGACGTCGACGACCAAGAGGGACTCCGGTTCCAGCAATCCGCCATCATGTTCTACCCGGCCGGGCAACGGGCAGAGGGTGTGAAGGCCGAGGATCCGGCCAAGGCCATAAAGGCGGCTTTGGCGGAGGCGCTTGTGTACTACTACCCGTGGGCGGGCCGGCTCAAGGAGGGGCCCGCCCGGAAGCTGATGGTGGATTGCACGGCGGAGGGAGTGGTGTTTGTGGAGGCGGATGCCGACGTCCGGCTCGCGCAGTTCGGGGAAGGCTCGTTGCAGCCGCCCTTTCCATGCATTGATGATATGCTTTACAATAAGGTTGCCAACATGAAGGGTGTGCTTGATTGCCCTATGTTCACCATGCAGGTTAGTGCTCATCTATCCATCTTCATCTTCACTTGAAACAAAAAAAACACCATAATTTGCAACTATCTTCAAAGTCACGCCTCTTTCCAAAAACTTTCATGGATAAGTTCGTGTTTAGTATATAATAACTAATCACCCATGATTAGGCCATTTGTTGCCAACAACCGTTGTTTACATATTTTAGTTAGCATGAAACGTTTGCATTAAGTTTAGAATTTTGAGCATATAAAACTATATCAATTTATCAATTGATGTGATTTCTAAACTTGTACATGGCATCTAATTACAAAGGTAACTCGGCTGCTATGCGGAGGATTCATAGTGGCACTTAGCGCCAACCACGCCATGACGGACGCCAGCGGCCTGATCCAGTTCCTAACCGCCGTAACCGAGCTCTCGCGTGGCGCGAACACCCCCTCCGTCCTCCCGGTCTGGAAGCGCGATCTCCTGGACGCGCGCAATGCCCCGCGCGTGACCTGCACGCACCGTGAATACGACGAAATCCCGGGCTCAGACGACCACGGCCACAACGTCGACCTCTCGGGCATGGTGTACCGCTCGTTCTTCTTCGGGCCGGAGGAGCTGGTGGCCCTCCGCCGCCGCGCGCCGCCCCACCTCCAGCGGTGCTCGAACTTCGAGCTCCTGACGGCCTGCCTCTGGCACTGCCGGACCGTGGCGCTCGAGTTCGAGGACTCGGAGGAGGTGCGCGTGGCGTTCGCGGTCAACGCCCGGCACAAGTTCGACCCGCCCCTCCCCGCGGGGTTCTACGGGAACGCGTGCGCCTTCCCGGCGGCGGTGGCCCCCGCGGGGAGGATCCGGGCCGGGTCGCTCGGGTACACGCTCGAGCGGGTCAAGGCGGCCAAGGACAGCGTGACGGAGGAGTACATGAGGTCGATAGCGGACCTCATGGTGGTCCGGGACCGCCCGCACTTCACCGTGGCCCAGACCTACCTCGTGTCCGACATATCGAGGATCGGGTTCTCCGGGCTCGATTTCGGGTGGGGGAAGCCCGTCTACGGGGGCCCGACGGATAACGGGTCGGTCCCGCATATCGCGAGCTACTTCATAGCGTTCAGGAACGAGAAGGGGGTGGACGGGAAGATGGTGCCGGTGTGCTTGCCGGTGGAGGCCATGAAGAGGTTTGTGGAGGCGCTTCAGGTTTTGCTCCATGATTGATTCGTCCTTGTTGATACATATGTACGCGTATGTGGGTGTCTCCGTGTGTTATGTGCAAAATATGCAAGTGCTTTTAAATTATCTTATGCATGCAGTGTAATTTTATTACTTGGAAAATGTAATTACTAATTAGATGGCCTACCGAAAGAGGCTATTTGGATTTCGACCGAAAAAAAGAGGCTATTTGGATCTCAAAAAAAAAAAAGAAAAAAAGAAAAAAAAAGAGGCTATTTGTGGTTTTTTTATTACTGTATATCTCTTTGGACGAACAAATTGAATACGTTATTAGACAAAAAAAAAAAAGTAAATTATTCGTGATATTTATATTCCAAAATCGTACGTATCATCTGTACTGTGCTTGGCCCGATTAATAGGCCGGAATGTTTTTTGGCGTATTATATAAATAAGGATGCTCGTTGCTCTGTTAGTTGGGAGGATTGAATATTATACTGAATCAATAACAATACTATATGAAAGCGTGATTATAACCATAATCTACATCATTTACTAATTACTTTTTTATACATATTTACAAGTTAACCTTTTTACATCTCTATCACTTGTATGAGTAAATGATTGAAAATATATTATTTGTATGATGTATGATTGGAGGTAAATTGTATAACGTGAATTATTCACCTTCTTCACCTCCTTATTTCCATGCTTAAATCATGGAAGTTTACCTAGGTTTTTACCTTACTTTCTCCTATAAAAGGAGGTCATCTACCATTGTAAAACTTGCATCAAAGTAGAGTAAGAAATACATCTCTAAAGTTCTTACTCTCCCTCTCTTCCTTCTAATGATCAAAGTATTTTTCCAAAGTTATTTAAGTGTTCCTTTCAAGAAGATTAAAGTGCCCTTGGTTTAATCATTTCATAACAACAATGGCTTTGTATTATAATATTATAAGGTGGCGGTGACTCGGTGAATGTACTTGCATGAATAATCAAATGTAGGCCCAAATAGCCTGGCCCGGCCCGGCCAGCCCAAGACTAGCCGGAGTAAACCCTAAAACCCGTCCAAGCCATGGCCCCGGCCCGGGTTGGAGGTTGATAGCCCGGCCCGACCTTACCCGGTTACCAGCGTTATTAATAATAAAAACTTCTAGTTATTTTTTATTTATAAATAACTATTATTTTTTAAATATTATTTTTAAACAATATTATTTTAAAGTTAATTTTTTTACTAAGAATAAGGTTAACAAAAGAATCAAACAATCTAGGTGTTATATAATGGCAACAATTAATTTCTCACTACTATAAAAAATTTCGATGTGAGATTAAATTTGGGCGATAAAAAACGTGCATGAAGTGATACAAAAGTTTACCACGTCGGAAAGTTTGAGCATGGAGAAGTTGAGTGGTGCTATAAATACATATGTTTTTAAGGATTTTTTGTAGTGGAACACTTTTGTTAGCCTATGAATTAGTAAATATTTATTGTTATATTTTATTATAAAGTTTTAGTTTTTTTGAAAATTTTGGTTCATTTGTCTTAAAACCAAATCGAAACCGGAAAAAAAAAGAACCGAACTACTTTGGGTTGGTATTTTTATTTTTATTTTTGTATTTGGCAATGAACCAGTCCGATACAAAACCGGACTGGGCCCTATCGTGTGGGCTCGGTCCGCTTCTGCCCGATTTTATACCGGCCCGGTCATGGGTCCGAATTCCCTAGCCTGACTTGGTTGTGGTCCGACTCGTGTCCATCACTACTCTTACTCACTTAGCCATGTTTGGTTTCCATGCAAATGAATCTAGTCTAATAATATACCATCATAGACTGACAATAAAATTTATCCTTTTTAATATTTGTATGTTTAGTGAAGGGAATAATTATATCACTTTGTTATCTCATCTTTGGATTAGGAAAATAAATAAAATATCGTAAATGAGTTTATAGTGTTTTTTATATGAACATTGGGGTGACTCCGGATATTGCTTATATATCTAACTTACCGTACATTTACATTTTTGTTATTGAAAATCAAACAAGACTTTAGACTCGATCGAGCTAATGACCATCTCATTCCCATTTATACATGGACAAATCCGTACTTTTAATCTAGCCATCACGACAATCACATACTGTATTACAAATTTACAATGTCATTATTTTCTTCACAATTCTAGATTATTCCCACATTTTTAATTTCCAACTTTATTGGGTGTGTGGTAGGTGGGAATCGGGAATGAAAGTATGAGTTTGGAAATGAAAACCTTATACTTGTTGTTTGTAATGTTAGTATTAGGTTTCCAAACCCATAATCCAAACTCAATAGGTATGTGTTTCTCATGCCCTACTTATGTCTTAGGTATGAGATTGAAACCCATAGTTACCACATAAAAAGTTGATTTTTTTCATCAACTACCATTTATTCTCCATCGTTAATGACTCTTCAATAATCTATTTACTAAGTTTTTCAAGATTTCAATTTTTTATTTATCTTAATAAGAAATATCATTTCATTCCCAAAATTTTATACCAAACACTTAACTAAAAGTATGAATTTCCAACCCATACCAACTCAACCTCATACTTGTACTCTCGTGCTTACCCTAATTTGTAGCAAACGTCTTTAAGGGCCACGCAAATCTAGAAGCACCTCTACTTCAATTCAAAGTTGCGGTCATTTTGGAAATCTCTCTCTCATCATGGGCCATCAACCATTTTATTTGTTTTGGGCCCATCAACCACATCCTTGATTGTAGTCCATCCTTGATAAATGCCCACTTCGATTGAAGTGTGGCGTAGGAATGAATTCTAACACTACAGAGGATGGCATTGAAGCCCAAGCTCGAATTTGTAGAACAAAAGAATGAAATCTAGCCTAAAATGAAAATAATAACTCGAACCTAGATACAAAGACTTACATATTTGGGTTCAGCTAGTCTTGTTAGGATGAACCACTCGAAGACGAGGACGACTCTCGATTTTTCAAGTAACCGCTTTGATTGACGCCAAGGCAACTGCTCGGCGTATGAAGAGACACGTCACGTCGGATAGGGGTCTCAAGGAACACTACTAGAAAACCCGTTTTTTTCGACACATTCGAATCAACCCTACCTACTAATGTTCAATAGGAAAGACAAAACTAGTATATTTGTACAGCTCCTTATTTTATTCATGGTTTAGATGAAGCCAAAAAAACCTTCTTCATCCCAACTCTTTGTCGACATTGATTAATTCCTCTAGAACAATGAATTTCAATTGAACAAACCAGGAAATAATTACCAATCGACACCAATTCACAAAAACAATCCCCTAGCTTAAGATTTTGACAACCTCATCGCAACACCTCCAAGAACTTTCTCTAGCTCTTCAAACTCACCATCAACACCATCACGTCGAGCCACTCTTTGCTTCAAACCAAGCAACATTCCTCGCCCGATTTCAACCTCGCTTTTCGCCTCCTCCAAATGCTCGATCCGACACGCCTGAATCTTGTCCGCCAACCGCTCGTTCTGCGCCTTGTAATCGTTGAGAAGCTCCTCCATCCCTTGCAACTCTTGCACCTTCCTCGACAGCTCTCGTGCAATGATCTGCTTCTCCTTCCCGAGGCTCGAGCACATCACTCCGAGCCTCTTCTGCGCTGCAAAGCTCGTGTTGAGATCGCGCCGAAGCCTCTCCTTCTCGTCGAGCGGGGGCCCCTCGTTGCCCGCCTTGCCGTCTGCACGGGCCCCCCTGAGGTCGGTGTTGCATCGCCGGAGCTCAGGCGGCTTGTTCTTGCAGGACGTTTGCGATTTTTGGATCCGCGCTTTCACGTCGTCTAGGATCGACACCATCCCTGCGAAACGCTGCCCTTGTCGCGGATCCATTCCCTTTTGCGACGCTTCGTTGTGATCGTTCAGCAGCTTTAGCAGAAGTTTCACGTTCGCTCTGATACCTTCGTAAAAAAAATAATTGACAATAGAAAGAGTAATTAACGTACAGTTTTTTATGAAATTTCCCGAGGATGACGAAAAATGAATTGCATTTCGAAAGATGAATCTACCTTCCAAGCTCGCATCGTCGGAAGAAGAAGACTCCGCCATCGTCGAGGAAAGATCAGGGAACGAACAAACACGAGGTCCGTTCATGTTTTGGGTTGATCAAACTGAAAACAAATGAATAAAATCAATCAATATGTAACTAGATGACTAATTAAATTGATGGGTCTTTGAATTGTGCATGTGTAACGGATCATTGAGAGATTGAGAAGGAGAGGTTGCTTTTGGGCAGTCTCTCCTTTCTCTCATTCAATTCGCCTGTTATGGAGAATTTCTAACTACAGGGTTTTATGTACCTGCTTATTTTCTGCAATCCCTTTAGAAAATGGGAGGGAAACAATTTCTCTGGCATTTCCTGAGCATTTCATTATTCTTGTCAAATTTGGGAGGTTTTCTTAGTAATTATGATGCGCAATTTTAGGTTTTTGATTGACGTTTTCTGTTCCTTTTCTCCCAATTTCTCTCCTTCTAACACCCTGCATTTGGCTTGTAATTATACATATTTTTTACGGGCAATATTTGCGCACTGAGTTTTTTAATTTTCACACACTAACTTGCGATCCGCACAAGGTTTTTTTTAAAAACCAGGGTTTTCTTCTCCGGATTATGGATCCGCGCAAGGTTCTAAAAAAACCGGCTTTCTGCGTGGATACGGACTGAACCGGTGTGAACTTGTGCGCGTACAACACCCGCACAAGATCTCCGCACAGTATATTAGAAAATTAGTAAAAATGCGAATTATTGAAGACCACGTAGGGGTTTTGAAAATACCACTTGTGCGGATCCCGAATCCGCACAAGTAGTGTAATTTAAAAAAAAAAAAAAACCTTGTGCGTATATAAGAAGGCACGCAGGCGTAATTAAAAAAAATAAAAATACGGCTTGTGCGAATGGGGAATCCGCACAAGAGCTGGATTTCAGAAATTGAAATTTCGACCAAGGTTATATACCCATTGTCGTCCTTGCGCCGCACACCAAAAGCGATTTTTGAATTCGACATTTGTGTACCAATTCTTCCATTCCCAAGCCAAAATTTCATTTTTTCACGCCCCATACGGATTCCAACAAGCTAGATTTGTCGATGGCTTCGGGTTCCGCTCAAGAACCGAGCGATTTGTCGGTGCCGGCTGAGCAATCGACGGGGACGACGGCGGCTGCGAAGCATTCGACGACAGAGCAGAGGACGGCGGCCGAGCAGTCGATGGTTGGGCGCGACGGGAAGGAGGCCACGACGGCGGCTGAAGAGGAGGGTCGCGAAAGTTGCTCGGGCATCCAGCGAGTCCATACGGTCGGAGGGGTTTCCAACGACTGGGTCGGGCGAGGTGGCACTGGCGGGTGGAGGAGTAGGTCCCGACAAATCCAAAGGCGGCGGTGGCGGGTGGTCGGACGGAGGAGCAGGTCCCGGCGGCGGTTCCGGTGGTGGCTCCGATGGCGGGTTCTAGGAGGCCGACGGAAGAGGTATTTTCCAAAATATTTTTTTTAATATAATTTAAGGTTTTTAATATATGAATTGAGCATGCTATTTAATTTAATCAACATATGTTCATTTAGCATACTATTTAAATTATGTAGTGTTTTTAATAGTTCTTGGGTAAATGTAGCATTTTATATAGTTAATTTATCGCTTTTAATATTTTGTATGTTAATTTAGCATGTTATTTAATTAATGTATCGTCTTAATATTTCATATTTTAATTTAGCATGCTATTTAATTAATGTAGCGTTTTTAATAGTTTGTATGTTAATTTAGCATTTTATTTAGTTCATTTAGCGCTTTTAATATTCCATAAGTTAATTTAGCATTTTATAGTATAGACAAACACTTGATTAGGAAAATGACTTTGAATAGACAAGCAATAAAAAATGCTCTAAACTAGTAATAATAGGTAATAAGCAATAAAAAATGTTCTAAACTAGTAATAATAGGTAGTAAAAATTATGAAAATATAAATTAAAAAATACTGTAATTATAAATTAGGAATCGGGTATTGATTTTTTATTTGTTCAAGTTAATGTTCTAAACAACGAGTATTATGATTCTGTCGAGGGCGGCCGAGCAACGGGTCCCTTCTATTTATGAGCAAGGGGAGGCGTCGAGGATGGCGGAGGAGAGGGCGAGATGTACGTGACACAGCGGGCGAGGATCGTGGACCACCTGAGAGCAGACCTGAGTGGGTGGAGGAGTAGTTTGTTATTTATTTGGATTCGTAGTTTGACTTTTAGATTCGTAGTTTGTTTATATTTTGGATTCGTAGTTTGACTTTTGGATTGTTTGTTTATGCTTGACTCGTACCTCGTATTTTTGGATTCATATGATTTCGAGTCCAAATTCTCACCGTGATAGCCCAAATCTAAATTTCGAATCAAGAAAAAATTTATCAAAATAAAATATGATATTTCTTTCTTAACCCCAAATAAAATATATATTATGCCTCTTTTAAAATAATAATAATATGATAGTTTAAGAGTTGTACATGTGTATGGTAGTTTAACAAGTTAGTTATTCAAGATTATTTGAAAATGTGAAATAACATATTAATCTAGTATTACACAGTATAAAACATAATCCAAAACATTTAATAAGGACGAGGGTTTAGGGTTTACCGGTTTAGCTGTATAAGAAGGGTTTAGTGATGCGCAAATAGGATCGGAACTAAAACCCTATGTGCGGATCCAAGATGAGCACATAAGGTCGGAACTAAAACTCTATGTGCGGATCCAGGATGAGCACATGGGGTTTAGGGTTGGAACTAAACCCCTATGTGCGAATCCAGGATCAAGTGAATGTGGAGAGAAGTTAGGAGTAATATCCTTCACATATGCAAGGCTCCCAAATACTTTAAGATGATGAACTACTGGTGGCTTCTCATGCCATTCTTCATAAGAAATTTTAGCCTCATTAACTTTGGTTGGAGACCTGTTCAGTAGGTACACAGCCGTGTGTACTGCTTCAGCCCAGAATTCTCTAGGCACTCCCTTACCCTTCATCATACATCTAGCTGTTTCCACCACCATTTGATTTCTCCTTTCTACCACACCATTTTGTTGTGGCGTGTAAGGAGTTGTAAGAAACCTTCTCAGACCTTCTTTCTCAGCATATTCCTTGAATTGCTTTGAACAGAACTCTCCTCCTTTGTCTGTCCTGAGGGCTTTCAGTTTCTTCTCCTTTTCAACTTCTATTGTTGTCTTGACACTCATAAATCTAGATAGAGCCTCATCCTTGCTTTTGAGGAATTTTATCATATAAACCTCGAGAAATCATCAACAAGCAATAGGAAGTATTTGTTACCTCCAATGGATGGTGGAGTTATTGGACGACAGAGATCCGCGTGTATCAGTTCCACGGGCTTCTTGGCTCTATATGCTGCTGAATGATGAGAGAGGCTCCTATGGTGCTTGCCCACGAGACAACCATCACAAAGCTGTCCAATTTGTTCTATTTCTGGCAAACCATTCCCTTCTTTGCCAATTTACTTAGAGCATTAAAATGCAAGTGCCCATACCTGGCATGCCATAGCCAATTCTGATCCTCCAGTTTGGACAACAGACACGTCTTCTTTGTGACTTGAAGGTCCAGCGTGTACAATTTATTGGTTTGCATCTTCACTTTTGCAACCAACTTTCCTGATTTTGAGTACAGCTTGAGCAAACCATCCTTGATCACAGCTTTATTTCCACTTTGATCTAACTAACCAATGCTTATAATGTTAGATTTTAGTTGGGGAATATAGTATACATCTGTTGGGGGAATGTGCTCGCCTCCTTTGCCAAAGAAAATCACAGAACTTTTGCCTGAAATTCTCGTGACTGAACCATCCCCAAACTTTACTCTTCCTCCAACATTCTTATCTAGATCAGTGAAAAATTCTTCATGTCCTGTCATGTGATTGCTAGCCCCTGTATCTAGATACCACTTACTAAGTTCCCTCTCACATCCATTCACTTTAGTCATCAATGAATGTTGCAACAACTTATGTTGATCTTCAGCCTCAAGGACGAGCAAGGTTGGCTCTTCTTCATCAGTTTGTCTCATGATCAAGTTGGCCTTCTCCTCTGTCTCCTTAGATTCACATTCATACGAGAGATGACCCATGACACCACATGAGTAGCATTTTACTTTGGACTTATCAAATTTCCTCCTTGGCTTTTGATTTCCATCATCTCTCTTTTGTGAATCAGCCTTGCCTTTTCCTTTGTTCCCATCCGATCCTTTGCTGCATTCTCCTTGGGATTTCTTGTCCTTAACCCACTTTTTCTCTTTGGCTTTCCATTCAGCCCGGTCAGGAGTGCACTCTCAATTGTCTTATCACCAAATTCATGAATCCTCTCTTCATGAGCCTTCATAGACCCAAGGATTTCATCAACTGTCTTAGTCTTAAGATCACATAATTCTTCTATGGTGGAGGCGATTTGTATGAATTTGGACGAGGTAGATGTCAGGAATTTCTTCACAACTCGTTCCTCATCAAGAGTGTTGCCTAATCCTTACAATTTACTAACAACAATATTGAGTTTACTAGAGAAGTCATCTATACTTTCATTCTCTTTCATCCTTAGGCCTTCAAATTCTCTTAACAAGGTTTGTGTTCTTACCTCTTTGATTCTATATGCGCCCACATTCATCATCTTGATGATATGCCAGACTTCTTTGGCGATTCTGTCTGCACCCAATTGCAACATCATATCCTCGCTTATTGCTTGATATATGGCTGCAAGTGCAAGTTTGTCCTTCTTGCTGTCTACCGGTCCTTCTCCTTCAACAGCCTCGAAGACTCCTTGTGCAGACATGAAGATCTTCATCTTAATAGCCCACGCTGCATAATTCGTTTTTGTAAGCATGGGAATTGAAATGAAATATGCCTTTCACCATAGATCTTTATTCCTTCATTCTGTGTATCATTACTCGAGTTTGCTTTGAATTGTGTGAGTGCATCATCGGTTTCCTTATCTTTTGTCATAATCTTCATGTACGCTCTGATACCAAATGACAGAATATGAACAAGATAACCACACTTTGTGAGTCAATGCAACACACAGATCACAAAACACAATTTCTGTAATGCATTCACCAACTGTATTATTGAGAGAGTGACGTTTTTACAGACTGCAGAGAGTAACATTATACAGTTACCTCTTTACATATATATAAGGCTACATAGAACTGTTATTAGCCGCTCACTTGTGTCGGTTAATTAACTACCTTAATATGACAGTTAGTGTCTTGACAAATTACACACACGTTGACAGACACATTCAGCCTATACAACAGAACTGAATACTACAGATATAAAAAAACGCTTATATAACTTCAGTATTTCAATCAGTTCACTGATTAAATTCCCAAGTTAATTAATAGTGAGCAAAACTTATAAATCATGGCTTAAGCAGCGATTTCCGAGACCAAATTGGTGAAGCTAGCAAGCAATCATATTGATGTCTACGAAAATTGTAGGTGGGTAATTTACCGCCATAAATAAGGATAATATTTCCGCCAGCCAGGTAAGCATATCTAATAAATATCTTTATTGGCCTATTAAATCCTGGTAGCTATCCAATAGTTGGAAGATTCTATCTTATTTAAGAAGATAGAATTATTGATTGGGCTCCAAGGAAGAAACCCTAGCCCTCTCTCTCCATTATAAATACATGGCTTGGCCATGTAGAAGAGGAGGGACGAGATACAATATACAAGAACTACCCTAGAGGGGCTGATAATCGCTCGCCCTGACTCTAGAGGGGCGGATGATCGCTTGTCTCAGCCCTAGCCCTGCGCCTTTCTCTCTACAGTTTACCCTTGCGAATACTCTACTGACTTAGGCATCGGAGGTGGATTAGGGGGTCCCCGCCCCCTTTGTCCATTGTTTTGCAGGTATAGGTCATTGAAGGAGGCTTGGAGAAGAAGGTCATTGAAGAAGGAATTGAGACCTGTACACCGACATATTTCGTGTACTAACAAAAATGATTGTGTTTGTGGCAAAAATAGTACTCCTACAATTGACTGTTTGAGGATTGAGCTACTAGTCTCTCCTATTGATCTAGGTAACAGCAACAGCATTAATCTTATATAATCCCGTTCTAGAATATATGGATCTCTATGTAGGTTAGATTTGTCTAAAAGTGAACTAGGAAGTTCAACGTATCATGTAACTAATGTGTGTGTTACTGATGCCAAGAAAGCATGACAGAGTTTCTTCCGAAGAAATAGCATGACAGTTGCATCTACGAGCTAAGAATGCTCAAGCACAATGGGAATATGTTATATTAACTTTCATGCATTTAAGTATCAAACTTTGACCCCAAAAAAAAAAGTAAGTATCATATTCGCCGGATGCATACGAGTCTTAAAAATGTAAATATATAACTCCCTGATAGAGGGAATACCTCATCGCAAGTTAGTGAATTGTTAATACGTTAACTAGTGGTGTAACTTTTCGATAAACTTACATAGTTCGATCTAAATTCCAAAAAGAGAATAATATGACAAAATCAGAGGTGGTTTAACAACTTTTTGCCTTTTCATTTAATCCTTACAACTCTCTCTACATATGCCTATACAGTATAAACTCTGGACAACTCTCTCTTCAAGTTTGATTAGTTTATAGCAACATACCATTCAACAAAGTTAGATGAAGAAAATTAATAATAACACAAAAGAGGATCGTTTTTTTTGGTTGGAACCGAACAAGAATTTTAGATATTTATAATTTTATATAATCTCATTTGCTTGAGGTTCACATGTCCTTATCACATACCAAGGGTGTGCTGGTGTAGTGGCTGGGAAGCTACATTTGGTAGGGAGAACCCCGTGTTCGATACCCCGCAGCGTCCTTGGGAGGAGTCTGCCTTAAATCCCTCACTACTCCGGTTTGGACCTAGGTCCGTTGCGCTAGCGCTGCTAGAAGTCTGACCCTTGGACCTCGACCCATTGGGACGAGCCGAACCGAACGCGAAAGCCGAAAAAACATGTCCTTATCACATTAAAACAGTAGATCCGATACGACAAAAAATCATCCAAAATGAGGCCTTAAAATTGCAATCATTCAATTCGCACAACCACAGGGCAGAACTTTCACAAACCCAAAAATAGTAGCCAATTTCATAAATGCTTCTTCACACCCTCTCCCCGTACGAAAAATCATAAAATCCTTCACAACACTTGTTCACAGACTCATCACTCATTTCCAAAACCAAATTCAGATCCAGGAAAAACAGAAAACCCTAGCTCTTCCCCTCCTCTTCTTCCACCTGCCATGGATTCCTCCTCCGCTCCGCCAGAAGAGGCTCGGAACTGGTTGGAGCTCCCTCGCGACGTGACGACGACGATTCTGATGAGGCTGCCGGCCGTCGAGATCCTGGAATCGGCGCAATTCGTCTGCAAATTGTGGTACCGGCTTTGCAAGGAGCCGGTCATGTGGAGAGTGATCGACGCCGTCAACTTTGGGGATCGCGAGCATTTAGGCCGATCCTACGAGGATATGATCATCGACGCCGTTAATCGGAGCTCCGGCGGCCTGGTTGAGATCAACATTGAGTCCTTTGGCTCCGACGAGCTCTTGTCTCACGTCGCTGAAAGGTGCGTGTGCTTCTGGTTTGCCTGATCGTGATATTTGGCAGGTTTTTGATATATTTTACAGTAGATCGATGAATTGCTCGAGTAGATGGAGATTTGGGGCTCTAAGACTAGTATAATCTGTGAAAGCAATGATCTTTATCTAGTACTGTATTAGCTGCTGATACTTATCCAGAATTTGGTAGAATTAGGGGTCGTTAAACCAAGATATTTGTAGGCTGATGATTTGAATTTGGATCCTGCCTGTAATTAATGATGTTTATAATCTGGATTTTGATGGCCATGTTGATTTGGCCTTGAACCGATCCCCAACAGCTGTTACCTATATACCAAACCTGTGTCATTGTCAATTTGCTAAGGTCATGGTACTTGAAAATCCAAACAGTTTGACAAGATAAGGAAAGGTTGTTTGGGATCTCCATAGAGAGGAAAGGAGATATTGGTTGCTACAAAGTCTTGATATTCTTCAGTTCATCATTGTGGACTCGATTTATCATCACAGCCAACTGATTCGCGTTTTTGTTACTCTGTTGAGTCGTTTGCAAATACTTCTCAAAGTTGTATGAGTTTTAAACTCATTGTGTAAATGTTATCAAGTCAAAAAATGATGACACGTGCCTAATTGTGAATGAACCTCTTGAGCATGGTTCATTTTTGTAAAGATTTTAGCTGACCATGATCTGTTGGTTTATCGTGTAATAACAGAGCAAGATTACTGAAATGCCTGCGCCTCAGACGCTGCTCCTCAATAGGGAACGATAATATGATTGAAGCGGTTAAGAAACTTCCGTTGCTTGAGGAGGTCGAGCTCACTCTTTGCTCCTTCAATGAAGATGTAGTGAAAGCGATTGGCCATAACTGCCCTCAACTCAAATCATTCAAGCTAAATGAAATGGCAGAGAGGAGCCAAGTTTTTGCACAGAATGAGTATTCCCTAGCCATTGCAGAAAGCATGCCTCGACTTTGCCACCTTCAGCTGATCGGAAGTAACATGACGAATGATGGCTTGCAAGCGATTCTTGATGGTTGCCCTAAACTCGTGTCGCTTGACCTGCGTTCTTGTTTCCTGATAAATTTGTCAGGCAGCACCGGAAAAAGGTGTACTGAGATGATCAAGAATTTGCGCCTTCCTCATGAGCCTACCACCCCGGATTACGAGTTTGTTACGGATTATGACAGCGACTACATGGATTATCTGCAGATCATTGATGGCATGGACTTCATGCAAGATGATGATGAACTGTATTCGCTTTCTGGGGATAGTGAGTTGCTTGAGGCTGACTATGAGGAGTTCTTTGATGATGATATTTGAGGTTAGTGTTGTGCTGTAGGATTGATACGTGACAATGTAACATAGTGAAGAAACCTTGTTTGGACGCCTGGTAATACTGAGATTTGCGACTATGTATTATAATAAGTATTAACATAGATGTGTAATTTGTAAGCTATATTGTTTGGCTTTGTCTTGTCATGGATCGTTACTCTAAAGTTGGAAGCTAAGGTTGTTGGGTTGTGTTTCCATTGGTACAATTACAAATAGTGAAGTGTCGTAGCTACAAGCTAGGCAATGCAATTTGCTTGTGATCCTATACTGTTTGGCTGTCTTATCATGAGCTAATACAACTTATTGTCATATAACCACATGCAAATAAAGAAATAAAGTGGGCCAAAACCGGATAATTGGTTGGGTACGAGTTAGGAAAATTCATTTTCCATTTCTAACATTTGATATGTTGGCCATATCCTACTAGTTCACCTGAACTTTCTAACGTTGTTAACCAGCAAAGTATTCCGGTGATGAAGAAAGGATCTCACTCACAGAATTTGTTGGAGAAACACTTCAATGCATCTCAATATATTGAGTCACAGAAAATATGATGACGAAAAGAGCTAAACCGGTTCTGTATCGGTATAAGAATCGCAAAAGCCTAGTTTTGTTACCATACTAACAAATACTATAGGTATGGGGAATGGATTTCATAATGGCTCAACCTGATTCTTGGATTTGGTTGGAACTTTTTTTCTAGAATCACTCATTTCAAGCTTTTACATAATCGTAACCATCTCCACACAAAGGTTTCAACTATACCGAAAACTCTTCTTCGTTATTGTCCTATGTCGTCCAATTTGCTTCTCGACCCTCCCAGCATCCTCTTCTTCCGGTGCCATACAAACCACCTATCCTCACCGGCGGTTATCACCCCCAGCGAATCTGAGCAATTGGTAGAGGGAAAAGGAAGAGGGTGGATGAGTTGGGTGGCAGTCGCTCGTTCCTGTTCCACAAATTTTGTTGCTTTGGACTTGAATTTGGTAGGACCAGAAAGGGAATAAATTAGGAGACGAAAGATGAAGTTAGCAGTACACTATTGGTGATGGTGCTCTTAAACTTGGGGTTTCAATCAAAACCCTAATTTCATATCCCAAGTTCCCAACCCCATGGTGTGACCTTGGCTTGTTTGTCTATTGCTATTTATCTATCTCGGAAGTTTTGGACACCTCCAGAATCTACTAACTGAATGGAAGAACAGCAATATAACAACCAAAAAGAAGCAAAGGTCAAAGCACTTATTCCAAAGGCACACTAAGCAACTTGTGTCAAACAAGTCAATAAAATCTTACATAACACAAAAATAAACTAATACTTGAACCCATCAGACTCATCTTTTTCCCCCCGTTTTTTTTCTTTTTTTTTTTTCTTTTTCCATGAATCGACCCAAAACACTAGAAGAGAATATTGAAGATATCACAAAGGAGACACATTGCAAAATAGTTTGAAATTGTGATGTACACGAGCTACCCGGTGAGAAAGAGAGCCACGTTCATCACCACAAGTCAACAACGGCGAGAAAGCATGCGACTAACTGAGCCACGTTCAATTACAGGAATGCATCTTTCTCCAGGAGCTTAAGAACTTCGCTTTGGTTGTTCAGTTTTGCAACATCTATTGGAGTTTTTCCATCCATATTCTGCAGGGTGCTGCACAATGGTTTCGAGTTTTGAGAGAAATAAGGTTAGGTCAGATTTCAGGGGAGTAAAAAATGGGAGGGAAAAAAAGTTAAGGAGGTGTTTAGCTTACACAGCAGCCCCGTTCTCGAGAAGAAGAGCCACACAGTCCTTTCTTCCATAACCGGCTGCATAGTGAAGGGCGGTATTCTTGTTCTTATCAAGTGCATCCACCTTTGCCCCGGCTTCAAGTAGCATATGAGCACACTTGTTCTGAAAGAGATTTAAATGTATTTGTTAGTGATTCGGGCACATCCAAATCAATCAAACTAATAAAATCAAGTATCTCAACCTACATTAGTAATATAATATGGAGATAATCTTCATAACTATACTCGGGTGTACATATCAATTTATCCAATAAATATGACAATATACAATGACATAGTTTAGTAGAAAAGCAAATACATTGGACCCCTTTATTAACATTAAGTACTAAATTGTTAAATTTCAGCTACAAAGTGAATACAAGGTTGACACCATTAGCTGTGCAAATTAAATGATTAAATTCGAAAAAAAGAAGAAGAAGAAAACAACAGTACCTCGCCATATCCACATGCAAAATGTAATGCAGTCCTTCCCTCTGAATCTTCCTCATTTATATCAGCACCAGAAGCTATAGCATTCTTCAAACCCTGAGCAAAATCACAATGTAGCTTTTATTAGATGTTTGCAAAAGTATCAATGACATAACCTTGGAAGAAGGAATGTCAACACAATCCCCACAAGTTTCCCCCGAGTCATAATACCTCCACATCACCCATACTGGCAGTATGATGAACGATCGACTCCTCCTCATTTCCAGCCTCTTCTGTCTCCTCTGGTACGGCCTGCTCTAGAGATCCTCCTTCACCCCCTGCTGTTGGAAGACCCATTGCTTCCCCCAACTTCTGAAGGACATCTTTATCATTCCAATACCTTGAAAAGCAAAATGATGGCTTTAAATTAATTTTCCACAACGAAATAGGGCTTGCAATGCTTAATGAGAGCTAACACTCTATTATTACCTCATCATGGCAGCAGGACCGCCTGTCTCAATCTCTTCTAAGATGGGTTTTAGTGAAGGGTCTTCTTTGATCTTTGACATTCTCTCTTCCAACTGTTCTTTTTGCGCTGGGTTAACCAAGTTCTCAAGCATTCCTGACATTGCCGGATCCTGAAAACCAATTCTAGCAGAAATCAACTTTGAACCTTGAATTCACAATTTTATAGTGTTGTTACAGCAACAGAAAAGGTGTAGTTTGAAATTTCTGCAAGATTGGTGTATCACCTGCATTAAGGCATTACCAAGACGTTCAGCCATGGTCATGAACTGAGGATTTTGCATAACTTGCTGCATTGTACTGTAATACTGTTGTGTATCAAACTGAGGAATTGCTGCCTCTTCCGCAGGAGCACCATGAAATGTTTTCTGAAGCTGCTCAGCCATCTGATTAAAAGAAGGATCCTTTGCTATCTGTTCAGCTAGTTCCTTAATGCTGGGATCCTGCACCCGTCAAGACAAATTCACTTTAGAGAAGCCTAGAATGTAAGAGCTTCAAACCACTATATCTTGCATAAAGGACTAAGTGTTGACTAGAAGCTGCATACACTAAGCAAGCCAGACATTGCTGAGAAATCAAAAGGATTTGCGCTGCCAAATGGTTCTGATGCAGGCGCATTTCCTGGTCCTGAATTTGTGTCAACAGATGATGCCCCTGACTTGGGGCTCTTATTTCCTCCAGCATCTGTAATGACATTTTAAGCAGCAAAATGAACATAAGAAAAATCCACCAAACAAAAGCATCCAACATCTATGAAACTATCAACCTTCCATATAATTTACAAAAATACACCAATTCAGAGACCATCTTCGACCAACTTAGTACATCACATCAAAAAAAAAAAAAAGGGATACAAATGATACATTTAGGGTGGCTATGTATACATTTCGGCTTTAAGATAACATGCAAGTATAAAACTACTGGAGCATGTCCAACCAAACATCATGAGAAGTAATATGCCTTTATGATGCATAAAATACACCAACCCGAGAGAAATCAGTTACATTATTAACATAACTTGCATGTCACCGTGCAAACAAAACTCACATTTATGAACTCCTTACAATTAATCAGTAATGTTCAGATCTTTTAAAATACATTTATGCACAATATACATGAAATACAAAGCTTGGTTACCTGAAGCTTCGGAAGCTGGAGCTTTGTTGTCTGAGTTGGAGGCCATGTTAAAGTTTGCTGAAAAGTGAAATGAGAAAAATCAAAGCTTCGCATAAGATCGCAATAGTCGGTGAATGAGTAGATTCAAAGGACCTACAGTACTCAATGACAAAACTGAATATTAGGTATCTTAATCTTTCTTTAAGGAAACCAGTTCTGGAACTAAGTAGCATAAGAAACTAAGAGGGCAGTCGTCAAAAAATCATGCTAGCTTATAATTTCCTAGCAAAGGGGCTTTTAGTAGCTTTGAAATGCTACACAGTAATGCCTTGGAGCTTTCTAGGAAAGCTTGACAGATAACATTACAACAGCTACCCCGGTCATAATGATTCAAAAGATAGCTTATATGGCAGTGCCAAACAAACCATCACGTTATGCTGTTGAAAGTAAGAATCTGGGAAGCATAAAAAAGTATGTATTCAACAGCATGGGTGCACAGTTTCTAATGTAAACAAACTCTTCTTCTTATCATCTATTCATCTTTGAGTCTCTATCCTCAGCTTCCAAAGGGGAGAATATTGTTAGGAGCTAGGAAGAGTAAAACCCACAGATTACCACTTTATCCCACCATAATGAGAACAAACAACACCCAATTCCTCCCCATGCGTATCGCACAGAACAATCAGATTAGACAATCAAAAGGTAACCAGATCTCCCCACAGTGGAAGCATCATCATCACTTACTGGTGTTTTTACACAACGTTTCGAAACAAAATCAGCCCAATAAGTGCTCCTCAGAAAAAGTACCACCCAAGAAAACTTCAAACTGGAAGAAAAAAATATCGAAATTTCCCTTCTCGATTAGATTGATTAGGGTTAACCTGATTGCTAAAGAGCTTAATAGTGGAACTAACTCAACAGCACTGACATAAAAAAGACAGCAGATTGTGGCAAACTGCAGAAATCTCGAGCTCAAAACAACGAATTAGAGAGCAGATGAACAAACCAACAGATAAATCAAAGAAGACGAATTAACAACAGAAGCGTGGGAAATTAACCTAGAGAACCAGAGTAAGAGCTCAATTAGGATGCCGATAGCTTCAGAAACGATCCGAAAGTGGAAGAAGACTTACGATTGAAAGGTGGTCAATCCGCACAGAAGCAGTCGCAACTGGATACAAAGATGAGGAGGAGGAGAAGAGGGGATAGGGAGCAGATATTGCGTTGTTTGCATTCGCCAATTCCCATTGTTTGACGATAGGACACCTATTCACTGCCCCCACACTCATTCCCTTGCTCTCTGTGTTATGTGGGCTTGGGCCTGATTTAATGGGCCTACTTTTCAGGCCCAATATTCCTTTCTTTATCTACACGGTGGGAAAATTAGAAATTAGGATTCTTTTCTTCAATACCAAATGTGTGCAAACTTAAATCATGTATGTAAAGTTGTAAACTATCTGTCCTCATTCACAGAATTCGAATCTGAAGCTGGCAACGAACTTTGTTCACAACTCTTCATGCTTTTTGTGCCTTTAGCCCGGTTCAATCGACCAAGAGGACTAAAAAGATTTAAAGTTGGATCTCTAAGCCAGTTCATGCTTTTAGGGTATTTTTTTCTTCGGTTGCCTACTGGCTCATGAGAGCTTCATCTTAGTCGTGTTCAACTCGACTCGACTCGCGCACCTGGCTTTGGCGGGGAAGTTTTCCAAAAGATTTTATTTTACATCCATTAGTCTCTTGGACGTGAAGTAGATCGCCTACCATTCAACTCCTTTGGTTAGGATTTTTTTTTTTTTTGTGGAGGCTGAGAACCCACATTTCACATAGATTTAATCCTCGTTATGCATGAAAGAAATATAACGTTATGCAGGAAAGAAATATATAAGAATCTATATTTAATTAATGAAGAATGACATCCAAACAGAAAGGCAGACATAAACAGAAAGGCCGAGAACGACGTTACAAGTTACAACAATGCTGCCTTTTTAGGTGGGCTTGGGCACGCTAAAACATGGGCCCTAGCCCAGACAGTCTGGGTAGTCCCACCTTTGTTATTTTTCTGTCGACTCCACCAATAGACCAATAATGCTGTACTACAGTACTAGTAATTAATTTTATTTAAATAATAATTATGAGAAAATCATTGATTAAAATCAGACCAGTAAGATTTAAATTTTTATTTATTTATATATTTAACAATAAAATTATATCGCGGATTTTATTTGTTGATATTAGGAAACAGTTTGTAACTCGTACCGTAACACTAACCGGAATATATTACTAGCAAGAGACTATAACAAAAAATGCGAGTATTATGAACATCAATGGCATACCAACCAAATTTATATACACTAAATTGCTATTTCATCAAACCTTCAACGTGGGAGCAGGGGCGGACCCAGTAAAAGTCAAAATATAGAGTAAAATTTATAAATAACAAAAAGATAAGTAAAAATTGTCATTTGTCATTAGTGAGACTTGAACACGGGTCCTAATACTCAAATAAAAATAGAGCTACCACTTGTGCTATAAAGTTTTTCCTACATTTATCCATATTAATACTAATCCATTTTATTTTTAGGGTAGACTAGAGCCTACCCTTGGATCCTCCCTTGGTGGGGAGTCTTATTTTCACATAACATATAAGTTAAAAGCTTTGAATATCACACCATCTTCTTCATCCTCGTCATAAAACTTCTTACAAAGAATGCTACATATTCAGTAAAGTCAAACAATCGTAACCTTGGATTAATTTTCTTATCTTTTTTAAAACCAAATCGACTTATAAAATGAGTATTTTTCCAACGAATATTAAACAAGATAGCTAGTTTAGCGTGAATTCATGGTCAACCATATTTATTTATTTTTGTTTTTTGCAATTTAGCTAAATTAGGGATGATTTTTCAGCTTTTTATTGATAATTTTCATCCCCAAATAGACACATGTGATGAAAATAATGCCAAGAGGAAAGCGATGAAAGAAGGCAGAGAAACCTGAATGGAATTTGAGCAAAAACAAAAAAAAAATCACATCTTTCTAAAAGCCAACTGCTCTTCATGTCAATGTGTGGTCATGTGTCATGTCATTTTCCTCTTATGTTACGTCCAAACCTCACATCTTAAACTCATTAATGTTAATTACAATCACATTAATACTAATAATTACATGCAGCCCATGAATTAAGCACCATAACAAGAAGCCTTTGTCCGGTTCATATTTGGCTCTTCCTCAAGTCCCAGACATTAAGTGAACTGCTCTAACTATTTCTTAAAAAAAGGCATGAGATTACTGCATTAATTACCCACTAATTGCAGGGTGATTACGTTTGATTCTTGCGTTTTTGTCTTGGCTGTAAAAATGTAGTATCTGGGAATTCGGGGACTTTAATAACCGAGATTTCAATTATGAAAAAAAGGAGTGGAATAATACTCTAATATATTAGCAGATGACAGTAGATGTTGCAAGGTTGCCCCCACATGATTCTTGATGGGCACATGATTGGTTCTTCCACCTTATAACATGGAGCACTTTTGTGGGCCATTTTTCCTTGTATTATCAATACTACAGTCCTCACCAAAAAAAAAAAAAATCAATACTACAGTAATATCAAGGTTTTTTGGTAAGGTATCACGGTTAAGATTGAACCCTTAAAAAACACCGTTAACGGAAATGATAATGAAATCGTGTCGGAATCACATTTTTCTTATACTTTGGTATGGCAAGAGATTTCGGAGCGATGGAGAATGTTATATTCGAACCGCAAAACCGTACTTTAAGAAAAAATAGTGGCTATCAAAATTATAATTCAACCAAATCGGATTGCTTTTAGATGGTTCAAATTTTGAATCTACATTCACTTGAACCGTGGAAAATGATGGTTTAGGACTCGAACCATAACTCAAATTGACACCTTGAGATTGGTTGCATCGGCCCAAATCAGAGTTGTCTTTCATTCAAGTTTGTTGCATTAGAGTTACGTCAATAAGAGGAGTAACTCCATAACGGAGTCTTATATGTTGAGTTGTTTTTCTCGATCTCAGCTTAGATGCGACATTTATAATTGAACCTCAATAGATCGCTTAGAACTTCTTGTACCGGCGGTTCGAGCCCAACCCAATATTGTGAATTATCCCTTTTTATTTTATTTCAAAAAAAAAGTCGTGTTAAAAAGCGGGACAAGTGTTGGTCGTTCGTACACAAAATTTGTTAGATACTCCAAAATGTTTTTTGGGAGTATATTTAATTACTTTCGATCACCTTTTGCAATTTGGATGATATCAAGTGTTGGATAAAATTTTGACATGCAAGTGCCCACCATATCATACTTTTAAATTTATAATATGATGCTGATATGAAATGTCCGGTGGGACAATAATATTAAAGGAGACATCACAAATTTATAGTTGAGTTGAGTCTAAGGGATTTTTCAAATGTACAATCTGAATGCAAAGGTTGTTCCCAATTGGTAAATCTTTGTCTCCCATCAAAACAACCAAAAGGATGAGGAATAATTCCATGCCCAAATCATTTCATAAACTTGGGAATTTATTATATGTATATAAGTTTCACAAATTTGTAATTTAATTGGACCATACACATGCAAGTTTTTACATGATAACAGAATATAACAATAATTGAGCAAGTGTGTTACAAATAATGCACAAGTGAGCATTAATTACCAGATTGATAGTCACTCGTTTACGTACTACTATTTGGAGGTTCTTCTATCTTTTTGTAGGTGGAGATAAGTTCCATTGGTTTTTTTAATGGTCTAAGAAACTCAGGCATGGAATAATTTTCTTTTTCATACCATTTGTCGGGTGTATAATTAACAACGTATTTTTCCAACAGTTCCTTACGTAAAGTTTAGGAAGTCAAAATGAAGGCATATTATGTAGTGCTAGTTTGATGTAGAGAATAAAATTAGTGTAACACTATGTGGTATTATGATGGGCCACGTTAAATAGGGTGTCGTGTTACTGGTGTTAGGTTTAGACTCGGTACTTGTTCTAACACCGTCTGAGAGTCCAATACACTATAAGTATAGACCGTGCATGTAATGCAAGCTAGTAGACAAGTTTATCAAGGATCTAATTCAAAATCATATAGCAAAAGGCGGTTAAACTCGTAAAAAGTAACGACAAACATGGAAAAATTGAAGACCGCTAGAATTACAATCAATTTGGCTTATATAGCTTTGCATTATGTATGTTAGGCTTAAAGTCTGACCTACTCTAACACCATGTATATAAGTCAGGTAGACAACGAGGTATAGAACGTTTATGTAACGAATCTAGTACATATACGAGCCTGGCCAATAAGAAAATGTCATTCAAAACCATATGACAATAGTTGAAGAAACTCGTTAAAAGTTAGATCTCGGAAAACATGGTATTGAAGAATGCCAAGAGTAGAAGCAATTTGGCTCATGTAGCTTTGCATCAATCACCCTCATACTTAATAGCATATGCAACGACAAAAGAAATTATTATCAGAACTCACATGTATTGTTTTCAAAAATCGGATTGCAAGCTAAAAACTTGTCTTTCTAGCCATTTAAACACGCCTCGTGGCATCTAAATAAAGAACGCTATTTTACGTACACACACCTAAGCAAGTTGCATTGTATGGATCGTAGGATTTCCACGAACCCTACTCCTAATCTTGCATTGCAATTCTGAACACAACACAAAACGAAGATCGGATGATCATGGTCATTGACAGCCAGAATATACATCTAAATTTAACGAAATTAAATCCCAGCATGTAGCACCGTGTGTTGTTCATACAATACTCTAATAAACTGTTACCACGTGACACAAATCCCGCCGTCCCATTTTGACCCTCAGAACAGATCGAACACCGCGGAATCCTTGCTCGCCTTAAACGACGTCGTGGGCGCGGCCGGGGAGCTATGACGCCGCGTTTCGGGGATGGCGGGCGGCGTCAGCGACCTCACGAGCGCGAAATTGAGCCCGTTGAAGAACGGGTGGGTCTTGATCTCGGCCGCCCCGCATTTCGACCCGACCCGGCTTGACGGGTCCTTGCTGAGAAGCCCGGAGATGAGGTCACGCGCGTGTGCCTCGGACGCGGACGAGGGGTTTGGAGTCGGGAACGAGAGGGGCTTTTTTAAGATGCTACGCAGCGTAGCCTCGTTGGATGGGCCCACGAACGGCGTCTGGCCGTAGATCATCTCGTAGACGAAGATTCCGAGGGCCCACCAGTCGACGGCGTTGCCGTGGGAGCCGCCGGAGGCCACTTCCGGCGGGACGTACTCGTGTGTCCCGACGAAGGAGCAGGACCGGGCCGAGACCGGTTCGGCGACGAAGAGGCGGTCGCCGATTAGGGTCTGGATTTTCCTGGACCGGAAAAGGCGGTTCGGGTTGGGTAGGCAGGAGAACGGAGTCGGTGAGGAGTGGCGGTTCTTGGGGGAAGGCGGATGAGGATGTGGATGTTTTTGGGCCGTCCGATCGGGGGTGGTGGAATAGGTGGGGAATTGGACGGCTGGGATGGAATCGGAGCATAAGGAGAGGTCAAAATCAGAGAGCATGATATGACCGTCGGATCTGACCAAGACGTTCTCTGGCTTCAAGTCTCTGTAGATGATTCCTAGCATGTGGAGGTACTCCAACGCCACTAGCACTTCAGCGGCGTAAAATCTGACGATGAAAAATATCATACACCGAGTCAGCCCAGTCAACTCATAACAGAATTGAAAAGTCCTCGCAGAAGCTTGATGAGAAAGGAAGACGGTGAAACAAACTCGCAATTTTCAAATCGCAAGCCAAATCTCACTGGTGAGTTTCACGAATAAATTTTTAAATTAGAAAAGGGAGAAAACAGGCAGACAAGCGAAAGAATAAACAAAGTGGCAAGTGCAAACAACAGACAACAAGGCCTGAGAGTCCAGTAAGGGAAGGGGAATAAATCTAAATCCATGTCCCCCTGAAATGTACCTGGCAGAGGAAAGAGAGAAGCGCTTGGAAGGCTGGCGATGGCGGAGGGAGTGGAGGTCCCCACCGGGACAATACTCCATGACAATGCAAGAGAAGTTGGAGACGTTGAACTCGGCGTAGAGCGTAGGCAAGAACGGATGATCCAGCATCTTCAAGATCAGCTTCTCCGTCTCCGCTCTCTGCGTCTTGTTCTTCATGGCCACCGCCTCCCGATCGACCACCTTCATCGCGTACTCGCACGCGCCGTCGCGGAGCCGGCACAAGTAGACCGTCCCGATGTCGCCGCTCCCGATCCGGCGCACGAGCTTGAAGTCCTTGTACGAGAGGCCGTCGGAGCTCGACCGGCGCCGGATGGAGGCGGAGACGATCGCCTCGAAGGCGGAGTCGGAGGAGCGATGGGGCTTAATTAGCGAGAGATTGTTGCTCTCCGGAGAGCAAGGGACGGCGGCGGTGTCGCTTGTGCGAGATTCCGGATCGGTGAGGCTGGTGTTTGAGCTGGTGGCGGTGGTGCTAGTTCCGTCGCCGTCGGAGTCTCGCCGGTGATTATTACTCGCCGTTTTCTTCATCGCTATGAGAATTGGAAGCAGGTTTAGGTTTAGGTTTGGTTTCTCTCTGTTTCTGGAATTGAATGGGGATCGGATCGGATGTTGGTTTGTTTTGGTTTGATTTGATTTGATTTCAGTGGTGGAGAGATGAGCAGGCTTTTGCAGCATTTCTGAAGATCTGGTGTTTTTTGGCAGGAGAGGGCCTTCTGGAGAAGAAAGCGGATCAGTGTTTGTAATAAGTGGGAGGTGGTTGTGAGGAGTATTTATTGTGCTGCGTTTGTACGGAGTAACTCCGCAGTATTGTATTGACTCGCGGCGCGGTAAAAAGAATTAAATCGGGTTTATTTTTTAACTCTCACCGGGAAGCGGGGTTAATTTTGACTTCGGGTGAGGCGTATGTATGCTACAGAGGCTGGCACGTGTGGTGCCTTGGGAGACGGGCTGTGAGGGTGACGTCAGGGGTTGTGGCACGCGCACAAACAGTTTTTTGAATATTGCTTTTCAGATCAAATTCATTTTTTTTGTGTTAGCGTTTACTTTTACACTAGGTTAATACTCCCGCCGTTTCATAATAAGTGTCGTTTTAGCACTTAAAATTTGTTTCATAATATGTGTCGTTTTAGGCTTTCAAAGTGATTTAATAGGGGTGAATGATGATAATTTTTATTGGAATGTGTATTTGTTGACTAAAGTTGATGCATTGGCCGAAAAAATGTAATGAGTGGTAAGATTAAGAAAAAGTTGTAAGTTTTAAAGTGAATGATTGTTTTTCTTAAAAACTGTGTTAAGAGCTAAAACGACACTTATTGTGAAACGGAGGGAGTAGGTTAATGCTGTTGGTAATCTAGATTCTTAACTCACATCAGCCTACTTAAACAGACATTTAACACAGATTAAATTTCAAACATACGAATTACTGTAGTGGTTTTGATAACATAAAATAATGGTTATACGGAGCAGTATCTGGAATTAACGCCTGGTAACTTTACGGTTGTTTTTGAGGCCAGGGAAAGTTTTATTCAGGATCAGGTTGGGGGGCGTGAAATGACGAAATTGACCGCTCTTACACGCTGACACTGCAGTAAAAAAATCTGAAACAGGCGTCACCTCACACCTGCACCACACAGATTTCCCTTTTCCAGTATTTTTTGGGAGCCTTAATTTTCTTGCCTGATTACGTGTTCGGTATGTAATTTTTATCGTAAACACAAAATTAAACTTTGACACTTAATTCTTTAATCAGCAAGACTTGAACAAGCTCGGCTTCCTACAGCTTGTCTTTACCTTCTTCTGTGAATTAACCCTATAATTGTAAAGTTAGTGGCCGGTTTGGTTAAAAATGGCCGTCTGTCTGTTCACTTATGTATTCTAAGGTAATTTTGGAAGCCGAACGTGGAGTAAGTTGTTGGGTTATCCAAATTAAACCATGCATTTTAATTAATGATGTAACTCGATCTGTCGAAGTGATTAGTGTACTTGTGGTTATGTCTGTCCATTTTTATCTTTTCTCTGAAATAGCTTGTAAATTAAACATATGCATGTGTGAGTTCTAACTTATACTCCGTATCTATCTTGTAGTAGTACTAATAGTGGAACATTGTTTAATTTCTGACCTTCTGAGTTAAGTTAATTAATCAATCCGATGATCGAGTACTAGAAGAGGGCGGCTAATTGCAAGACATGTCAGGTTTAGAGCCCAGGCAATAGAATTATAAATAAGACCTCTAGCAGAAGTGTAAGTTCCACTAACATTCCCCCTTTCTAAGCTCTTTCTCGCATATTTTACAGACTTAAATTAATTGGTACCATGAATTGAAATGCAAATCATTTTGAATATTTGATAGATTGAATCTAATTTAAAATGTTGAGTATGTAACCTCGTTCGGGTTAGGTGATCAAAAGGCAGAACTGCGATTGGGGCTAGGCGTACCATGATCAGGGCGGCCAGTTGGGCTCCTGGAATGAAGACGTGGGTTGGGTCTTGAAAGCACGCCCGTGTCGTGGGCTATGTGTCCATGTTTTGGCTTGTATGTGCGAGATAAGTTCGAAGATTTATACTCCCTCCGTTTCACAATAAGTGTCATTTTAACACTTAAAATTTGTTTCATAATATGTGTCGTTTTAGGTTTTCAAAGTGATTTATTAGGGGTGAATAATGATAATTTTTATTGGATTGTGTATTTGTTGACTAAAGTTGTTCATTCATTGGCCGAAAAAATGTAATGAGTGATAAGATTAAGAAAAAGTTGTAAGTTTTAAAGTTAATGATTGTTTTTCTTAAAAACTGTGTTAAGAGCTAAAACGACACTTATTGTGAAACGGAGGGAGTATCTTTTTCAGGGTACATTGTTTTTTAGAAAAAAATAATCTTAAGTTTAAGTTTTCTATTTATACTCATTGAGCATCATAATTGATGTGTTTTTTCAGGGTACATTCTGTTGTGTTCTATCTTTACCTCTCCTATTTTTTATTATCTATAACACATTTAAGATCGGACCTACAAGTGTTGGGTATATACTTAATTTATGACAGTTTCGATCCTTACAAAACGTAGGAATTAAAGATAAAATATTAATGAGAAACTGCATTTAGTGTCGTGAGGAAAGTAGACGTGGGTCCGGTTCCGAAACCGCCGGTTCCGGTTCCAAAACCGCTGGTTCCCGGTTCCAAATTTCGTGGAACCGGAACCGGAACCGATCCATGGCCGGTTTTCCGGTTCTGGTTCCGGTTTCAGGCCGGTTCCAGGCCTAGGCGGTTCCGAGGTCGGTTCCACCCGGTTCCGGTTCCGGTTTTGGAACTGGCTGAAAATTAAAATTTTGAGAAATTAATTTTTATTTTATATTTTAGAAAATAAATGTTGTCAAATTTTGGTATATTTAACCTCTTTTGACTTAGAAATTTGGTTTTTATTATTATATATAAACATTTCATGCGTGATTTATATTGTTTCTAATATGTTTTGTATAATTTATGTATATTTTATTGTTGAAAAGAGGAAAAACCGGCGGTTCCGAACCGACGGTTTGAACCGGATGGAACCGCCGGTTCCCCGGTTCCAGGGGAAGGGGAACCGGAACCGTAACCGCCTTTGGAACCGAAACCGCCGGTCCGGTTCCGGTTTCGGCCGGTTTTGACCCGGTTCCCCGGTTCCAATGGAACCGGACCCAGGTCTAGAGGAAAGGCGGCAGAAAGTGCAGAGAATGCATGGGTTTGTATTTTTAATTACTACGTATAAGGTTTCATATGTGTCCCACAAATTAGTTTATATGTGGTTGTTATAAATGTTGGCACCCCGCCGAATGAAATTCAGTACACGTATAAATAAACATTGGAAAGTTTGTAACTAGTGTGAATCAAGCTACAGTACGAAGTTACCGGCCAGCACATATTTTTATCAAATAGAACATTCTAAAGTCACCAAAATCAGGAATGTATATTTTACAGCTTTCTTCACCTTTACTCTAAGAACGACTGCATTATTGCTCACATCCTTTCCGAGAAACGATCGATAATATTTTTTTTACATACTCCGTATTATTTACTTATTAAGTAATGTATTGATATCTTCTTTTTCTACGAAATTTTTACAATATTTTGTTAACCAAAATTGTTATCTGATGTTAAGAATAAAATTGAATTTAAAATTTATATAATATGAATTAAATAAAAAGTACAAATAAAATACTATAATTTTATCTTAAAATATATTTGATTAAATAAAATAATCATATGTAATACGATATGAAATCGCAAATGATATAATTTATTAGTATATATATTTTTATAACTAATAAGATTTTTATATGATGTAAGAATACAAAAACTAAGTTAATTATGGCTTATTTAAATGAATCTTTTAGAAAATTTTCAATAATAATATTTTTTAAAATAAAAAATATCTTAATAGATCTTATAAATTACAATTAATTTATTAATAGTAGATTTATAGATCAATATAAGTTATAAAAGAATATTATAGCACAAATTGAGTTCATATATTTTTAAGATATTTTTCAAATATATTTTTAGATATCTTTAGCTTAAATTATAAGTTTATGGGACAAAAAAAAAGATTGACAAAAAAATATGGTGAATGTATATTATTAAAAAAAACAAAAAAAAACAAAAATTCACAATGCAAATAAGCTTAAGATATCAATTATAATTTTGATTTACAAAAAAACATGTCTTAGAAAACAATTAAAAAAGATAGAAATTAAGTGAAAAAGATAGAAATTAGAAAAAGAAGAAGATAGATGATAGATAGACTTGTTCAACTTCGGGCTCGGGCCGGGTTCGGGCCGGGCCAAAAACAAAATTTTGTCCACATCAACGGGCCGGGCCAAGCCCGGCCCGAACATTCGGGCCTATATTTTTGTCCGTACCCGCCCATAAATGCGGGCCGGGCTGTCCGCGGGCCAATCGGGCCCATAAATCCGATTATTAAATTTAATTTTAGCTGGTGAAATAAAAATTAAACATGTACTAATTTTGTAACTAACTTATTCCTAATATAGAAAAATGAGATTATTAAGGCAACAAATGAATATAAAGAGCATCTAAACAAGTTTACAACGTCCAAAAGTCAAGTTGACATTTGACAACTAATCACAAATCAATCCAAGGAGAATTAGATAGAGAAAAGTAGAATGAGTACATTAACGATACTAGTAAATGTGGGATACAAATACAATTATGGTTTGGTATATAATATGTAAGAAAATATGTAATAATACGTTGATATTGTTGTTAATACCTATTATATCATTAAAATAGTATAAATATTCGGGCCGGGCCGGGCCAAGCTCGCGGGCTTTTTACATTGTCCAAGCCCGGCCCTATTTTTAGCGGGCCGGGCCATACGGGCCAACACCTATGTCCAAACCCGTTTTTTTACGGGCCGGGCGGGCCGGGCTGGACGGGCTAGCCCGAAGTTGATCAGTTCTAATGATAGACAATTAATAAGAATAAAGAGACTTTACAATTATTTTTCCAAACTTTGTGTTTTTAAATGAAGTAGGGTCATAATTAACATGAAGGCTCTAGCATGGACGGAGCCAGGATACAAGTATTGAAGGGGTCGACAATCTTATAATAAATTTACAACTTATAATTTGATCATATAAATTACTTTATTATATTGTATAGAAAATTTAACACCCTTAATCTTATTTATCTCCAAATAGTTTTCTAAAACCTATTATATTGTAAATAATTTTTTTTATGTTAGTTGGGACTTAAGACTATAATAATTATCGTATCTAATATGAAAGTCTAAAATATACCACAATTCGCTCATCATATGTGTATAGCATGTTTAAGATAACATATTTTATTGAAAAGACAAAAGGCATCAATATATTTAATAATACAATTAGTTTGAAATGAGGTTTATAAAGACTCTTCTTAAATCTTAAACATACTAAATTCATAATTATTAAATCTTTACAACTAAAAATTAAATGCCAAACCAAAATTTTTAATCTAATAAACAATATATATGATTTACGATATATTAACCATAAATTATCATTTTAAAACTCTTGAATTATAGTATGAATGTATGAAATTTCGTAAAAGACTAGTTATAACCCGGGCCTTGTCCGGGGGTTTTCAAATAAAATTTAACATGTATTAATTTATATATGATATAAGTATTATAGATTAAGTATATAATTTAATTGAATCCGATAAATATTGTAAAAACTACAACACATGGAATGCGTTCATTAATTAATTTTAGTGGCATGAACCTATACAAAGTGTAAATGACCAACTTACTAAACCTACTATGCCAATAGCTTTATTTCACAAATGAAATAGTCCAACCTTGGACTCAATTCAAACTCAAAATGATCAACATATAAAACTAACCAATAAATAGGTTTATTTTTCACATAGAATAGTCCAAACTTGTATCCAATCTAGACTCAAATGACCAATCTACTTGACCAACCCTATCAATAAGTTTATTTTCTATATTATGCCTAATCCGCAACCAAAATGTTCGGCTCATCTAACTAACTTAATTATTAGTTTTATTTTTGATACATTCTTCAGTCGTTGTCTAGATTTCATTTCTTTTATAATCTCTTTGGGTATCTATTATCTAGAATTAGTCTTCCTGTTATTCTGGTTCTTGTTCTATTAACAGATTTGCTCAGAACTTTGGTTGTCATCTTGCAGTTCATAAAGAGATGGTATGAGTCTTCATGGGTATTCGTACAGAAGACGCAACCTTATGGTACTCCAATGTGATTAAAAACAAGTATGGCTTTGGTAGGTAGGCTATTACGGCATATTTTCCACATGAAGTTTTTTTGTTTTGGTGATATTTTTTCTAAATCCACTCAAGGTCTTGTGATGTATCTTATTTATTTTTGTGGATCCATTCAATCGTTGCTTGAGTCGAGAACCATCCATTCTTACTTGGTTTCCAATATTGTCTATCTTGGACGTAAGTTTGAGGGATGATTATCTGGGATATAATGTCCACTTTATTTGGTTGGATGTTCCGTTTTAAAAGTGGGATGTTCCAAGTCTTATCATCCTTAATGTATTTACAATTGTTTCCTCCATGTCGGGAGGGGTAAGTAGGTTTATTCTTGGTCTGAGTAGTTTATCTCCAGTCAACAATCTTTTCAAAACTTAATGGGTTTTTCCATCTCCTACCTGCCAATAATGTCCGGATAGACATTGTTTACTAGGACTGATCAGCTTAGTCCATTGCCAAGATGCATTGAATTGTTTTTTTATAGTTGAAAAAGTTTTGATTTTTAATATATTTTTGTAAGATGTAGATGTGTGATAGAATAAGGACAATATTGTAAGAAAACATTATATACATAAAAAATTAAAAAGATGGATAAACTCCATGAATAATTGAAGTGAAATACAAGATGATCTCTTAGGAGCAAAGAGAGTATATACATATATTCTAGTGCATTAATTTGTCGAATAGCATTCAAAATAGTCTAATTTATCTACTCTATTGATTTTTATATATTTACTTTTCTAATATGTTAGACTATCTTTAATATTTAATTTAGTTTAAAATTTGATAAGTTAATTAGATTATGATAAGGTAGAAAGAGGAGTATGAAAGAGAATACATTTAGAAAAATAAATTTGTTTATTTGCTTTCAAAAGTGAAGGGACAGAATTTGGAGTTAGGGCAAAAGTGAGGGACCCGGGTCAATTTAATACTACTACCAATACGAGAGTACATCAGTAAGTATGTATTGCATTTAATTAATGTCAGAAATAGCCTGAACCCGGGTCAATTTATGACTACTAGTACAGTAGCTTTTTTGGCGATGTCAATTATGCTAGCAAGAAAAAAAATACAGTACCATTAAAATCGTACACTACAAGTAGCTTTCTTTTTTAATTTTTGAGAAATTCCTTTTTTTTTGATAAGGTAAGAAATTAGACTAGGTCAAATATAAGAAAAAAAGCACTATCCTAGAGCATTTTTTCGGATGAGGTCGCAAAGACCTAAATCAGAACAAATCGACAACGTCGAGGTGCAGCGGACGGAGTTAACAATGTAGTCAGCAACTACATTTGCTTCACGCGGGACACGAGAGATCGTCTAGCTTTGGAAACTTCCTAACAAACCAAGAATGTTCGTTCACATCATCTCCACCCAGTGACGGATGGAGGCGGGGGCCTATGGGGGCACGTGCCCCCACTCCCGTTCGGGTTGTAATTTATTATTTTTATTTTAAATATTTTTTATAAAATATATAATTAAACAAATGTAAATTAGTTACATAAAACTACCTTCATTTGATTTCAACTGCATTTTACTTCTACTCTACCAATTTTTAACTTTACACTATCAACTTATAAAACTACCTTCGTTTGATTTCAACATATATCCACTTTCCCATCTCCCAATACCACTTTTTCATTTCCTTAATAACCACAAAATTTATCCTTTAGGTCATGCAATATGGGATAAAGGGAGTAGTTTAATACAATTTATATGTGAAATTTGTTTTTTTTAATGCATTTAAGTTAGAAAAAAACATAAAAAATCATTTTATTAAAAATATTCTTAAGTATTGTGAAAATTTTACAACAATAAGTATTTTAGACCGGTTTTGAATTATTATTACGATGTATAAAGCATATACATGTACATAGTGCATGATTTATGAGAGCCTCCCACGGTGCCACTTATGGGTGTTCATAATCGGATATCCGATCCGATTAGACTAAATGGATCGGATATCCGGGACAAAATTTTCTTTAAATTAATATTTGTATTCGGCCCGGATAAACCCAGATATTCAATCCGAATAACTCGGATCGGACCGGATAATCCAATCTGATATCCGTTTATGCATAAAACACTTCAAATTAAAATTGAACATGCCAATTTAAAAGGTCTAAGTTACAGTTATACATACAAAATGAATAATACATGGGGTTATAACGCATTAGAGTCGAACTCTTAAGGTTTACATACCATTGGAAAGAAAAAATTAATTAACTTACTTTAAAATAGTGTAATATATTTCAAATATTATATTATAATAATATATGTCGGATATCCGGTGGATAATATATTCATTCCATATTCGGCCCGTTGATCAGCTAGCTTTTACCGTATCGGACAGGATTCGAATAATTATCCGTCGGACTTGGACAGACTCGGATCGTATCGACCGGATCAGATTTTTTTGAACACCAGTCCTAGCCTCATAGGATGTAGTCTTAAATCTAAGACCAAACCCATCCTAAATCAAAGACCCAAAACTCAATTATCTATGCTCACATTAGTCTCCTTAATTTCATCCGAATAAAACTACTTTCATCTGAATATTCATATTTAGTGAGTAGGATAGCACATTTCATCCCCGTGGATGTAGATTCCTCGACTTGATAGGGAACAAATTAAGATAGGAACTAGGGTTGGTAAAATTCGATGAGGGAGATATTCCTTGTCCTGTTGTATATTAATATAGTTAATTGTAATATTCAAATAAAAATATATAAGACATAAATATATAAATTAGTTATTTATTCTATAATATTTTTAATATAAATGTAGCAGGTGTCCTTTCCCGGTGCGGATTCCTCGTCTCGCTCCACGTTGGGGATTCAATAGGGACGGACAAAAAAAGGCGCTAGGATCGTATTTCCTTCCCCGATCCCATGTGCATCTCTATTCGTGAGTTGTTTTGTGATATTCTGGGATTAGATTTTCTTAGGGCGAGGGTTTTGTGCGAATATAGCTTATTCTGGGAGTAGTAGTGTAAACCCCGATTTTCTGACAAGGTGTTACTCGGTAGTAGACCTCAGGAGGCACTACCAAGCTAGTTTGACAACTGAACATCTGGATCTTGCAACGCGGGCACGGCGAGAAAATAAGAAAAACATCCAACTCGTATTTTATTAAAATTACAGTTCAAGTAAAAATCATGAACCTAACTTATACAACCTCTTAACAACAATAAAACATCAATGTTAATCAAAGAAAACCATAGCAACAAAGAGCACTCGACTAATTTAGGACACGTGCTTCCCTACTCCGCATCACATTTCCGCCAAGGTTCGGTCATGACATTTTGAGATTACCTGAACTGAAAAAAAATAGTGTCCCCGAAGGGTCAGGTCCTACTCTATCAAGCTAGAATAAGCAAAGCAACTACAAGACGTTTCAAAAACAGTTTTTTCTAAAGTCAGCAACCAAGAGTCCACAAGCACACACATAACTCTAGTCCATTCCTAAATCCAATTAGTCACAATCAGTTCCAAAGTTCATATCTAGGTAGTTAAATTACTACACACGATCACTTAACAATGTACTCAACCAAGTTCATTAATTAAACACATACACAATCACGAACCCACACATTGACACACACACACACTCACTCACTCACACTCACACACACACAATTCTTTACACACGTTCACAAATCCACACATTCACATACACACACCATCCCATCCTGATCTTACAAACGACCATCTTCACACAACGACATACTCTTCTTCACTTACACGCCCATACTCACACAAATATATACCTCCACTCACTGTCCTAGTGAGGCGGAGCTGCAACCCTTCATCTACATTGCACTCCTGACCGTTAGTGCAACCCTTCACCCTCCATTACACTCGGTCTGACGATACAACCCTGCCTCCATCATTGTACGTCTGCCGGTCAATGCAACCCTTCTCTTATCATTGCACCCGGCTTTTCCTTAATCATCGAGAACCGCTTACAAGCAACACACATACTCAACACAGCATATAAAACAACGTTGCACACAATATCACACTTGCACAAGCTACAACACAATCACGCAATCTGTAACAATACACTCAGAGGCACTGATCATACAAAGTCATACAAATCATCACAATATTTATAACAAACCCACAACACATCAAATCCGCACACAAATTGACGATCGAGGACTATTTACTTTCACAACCAAGTTAAACAATCATTTATAAGACAAGTTCACTCATAGCACAATAATTATGAAAAGGCATTTCAAAATCGAGCGGGACTAATTCCCAAACCAATCTCATAATCACACTGCAAATCCTAACAAGCTAGAACTGGAACTGAGCAAGTCGAAAATCGACTTACCTCGAGAATGAAACATCCCTGGGCTACGAGAAATTACTAATCACGAGAACGCGCAAATCCGTCGAGACACGAGCGGACGGCGGTGGGACTGACAAAACGACACCGGCACGGCAATAGAACCTAGATGATGCGTACAGGTTGAGGACGGAAGGGGACACGGCAAACGAACGACATCGGCACAACTATGGAGGGAAGGAAGGAGTACGGTTGTACGGGGCTTACGAACGAAGGCTCAATTGAAGAAGAGTTTCAGGATGCATACGAAACTTCCCCACCAAGGATTAGCTTTGGCCTATTGACCGGCTTTTGGTTCCTCTTCAATACATCTATCCCCTTCTTGATATATATCTACACAGAGTTAGGTTCCGGTGAGGACTCTCTTATGGTAAGGACAACCCCTTACGGTAAGGAGTAATCTCATCCATTGGGTTTACCTCCTTACCTTATAATGAATGGTCCATATTATTTTAATTTTTGTATTTTTCAAAAAATCAAAAAAATAATTTAATTTTTTAATTAAAAATTGAACTTACTTTAATAAAAATTGAACTAACACTAAGAAAAAATTGAACTTATTGTACAAAAAATTGAACCCGTACAAAACTACAAATTACAAAATTGAACTTCTAGTACACGTAATTGAACTTTTAACATAATAAATTGAACACTTTTGTTGTAAAAATTGAACTACCACATTTCAGGGTTATAATCATTGTATATGTGAAGAAAGGTTTTTTTTTTTTAGTTTTTATTTATGTATTACAGAAAAAATAATTTTGAATTCATAAATTATTAAACTAAAACAAATTTATTTTTGTGAAAAATCGAATTATACAAAAAATGAACTCAAAAGATATAAAAGTTGAACTCATAGAACAAAAAATTGAACTAATAGTTAAAAAAAATATCGTTTTCGTAAAAAAAAAAAAAAAACTCTATCCTGAAAATATATTTAAAAAAAAAATCTGGACTGTTCATTATATAATAAGGAGGTAAATCTAATGAATGAGATCACTCCTTACCATAAGGAGTAGTCTTTACCATAAGAGTAGTTCTCACTTGAACCAAAACCTATCTACACATATATAAATCTTTTTTTTTTTTAACTTATTTAAAGGGAGAAGGATCACACTTAGAGGTGTCAAACAGGTCGGGTCGGGTGGATTCGGGTTCGGTCTTTTCGGGTTCGGGTTGAGTGCGGGTTCGGGTCAATCGGGTTACAGGTCAAGCCGGGTCGGGTCTTGACAGGTTATCGTGCGGGTTCGGGTCGACCTAACAGGTCAAGAATTTGAGTTTTTAATGATTATTAAAATAATATTATGATTAAATAATAATATTTAATAATAAAATATTATTTTTAATAGATTTTTATAATAATATTTTATTTATAATAGGTTTTATGATAAAATATATTATAATATTTACACTATAATATATTTATTCTACATATATACAGTATATCGGGTCGGTCGGGTCGGTCTCGGGTTTCAACCCAATTGGGTTCGGGTTAATCGGGTTCGGTTTTTTTCTTTGCTCGCTACTATTCGGGTCGGGTTTCAACCCAAAAATTTCCGGTCGGTTCGGGTCGATTTTTCGGGTCGGGTCAGGTTTTGACAGCTCATATATATCCAATTACACGTATAAGTATTTTATTTTTATTTTTCTTTTTTCTTTTTCTTTTCTTGATTAATAGGAGAGTTAAAATAATACCCACATTAGATAAAATTTAGGTATTTTAGTTGACAAAAAGATAAAATTAATTAACCATGAATATATAAACACATATTTTTCTAATCAAGAAATATTACCGGCACTAAAACGAGACCGGATGTTACAAGTAGTTTTATGAAACACGCCTAACATTGACAAGTAGTTTTATGAAACAAGTAGTCTAAGTGGAACAAATATTTTTTACATGTAGATTGTAGAGTCTATAATAAAATTACAACCAATACAAAAATAAGTCAAATATATATCAACCAGTCAAAACGATGTTAAAAAATAGCAATGCGGTTGAATTTGGAATTGAAATGTTTTATTTTATATTATTATTTTAACGGCTAGTTTAGCACATAGTAAGATTAATTATTTGTTTAAGAAATCCTTAATAAGTAAAATTGGAATGAAATATTCTTTTGCATTCTATATATATATGGAATGTACAATCAAACTTCAACCAATAAAATTATTTTAATAAAAATTGATAATGTCATTCAACATGAAATTGACACATGTTGTTTTATTTATCATTTTAACATGTAGTTATGATTTTTGTGAATGAAAATTCTATATGTTTATATGTGTAGTACATTTGCTTTATAGGGGTCGATTATTCGGTCAATTACCTAATGCAAGTCGTAGGCCTACACGCCGATGTCATTTTTGATATTAGATGCACATTAATTAAAGTAAGTTAGTGATGGCATGATGTATGTCTAGATATAGAGTAATAGCAAGTTTGAATGGAGGTTTGATCGACGAAGTCGAATTATTAGGGACCAGTTCATTACTTGATCGAGTCAGTGCTATGAGTCCCTATGCACCGTTCTATGAAAATAATGGAGCTTTTTTGTTAGGGAAGGTTTATGACATTGAAAACATATATATGAATTATTAAGTACCTTAGGTAGTATAACTTTTTGTGTGGCCTTCATATATAACACCTAAGAAACCTACCCGGCCTCTTATAACTTGGCTTAGCTTGCAATCCCCTTGCATTGAGCTTATGGAATATTTGGGAATGTAAGTTAACTTTCACATATTTTGAAAGAAATAGTGGTTGACAATGGGGACTCTTGTTCTTGCTTCAATGGCTTTGTGTACTTTTGGGTTTATCCAAAATCAATGGATTGCTCCAAGACTCTCAATAGTTTATCAACCCGTTTCCATGGATTTGAGTTAGGTTCTTGGGTCTAGTGGTCGTTGTTACTTTAATTTAGCCGGAGTTTTAAGTGAATAAAATAAGATCGTATGTTATTTGAGCTAGCTATAAACAGATTGAGACGTTAGTCTCGTTTTTTCAAGGATGTGCTTGACCTCAACTCAACATTGCACAAACTTTCCCAACGTGTGAATATCACAAAACTTTCCCAACTCAACATAGCACAAACTTTCCCAACTCAACGTAGCACTCAACATGGCACAAAACTAATATTTTTGAGGAGATGTAGGTTTTAAAAAAGGTTTTGAGGTAGGTGCATATTTTCTGTTTTAAAATCTCATAAAATCTGTTTTTTGGTTGAAAAAACCTCATAAAATCTAGGACGAAATGGGTATGTAGCCCTTGTGGGCTACATTATGTAGTGGGAGGCCTCCCACAAAAATAAATGTGGTAATTAGGTTTTTTTCCGAAAATGCCCCTGGGCAAAAAAAATTTACAACCATGCCACCGCATCCCAACTCACACCCCCTGTCACACCTGTCACACAAAAAACGACCTGTCATACAAAAAAAAAAAATTACACTCATTCCACCGCATCCCACCTCACACCCCCTGTCATACAAAACCTGCCATACGAACAAAAAACGACCTGTCATACAAAACCCCCAATTTTCGTTCATTATCCACATACAAAAGGCTTGTCACCACAAAACCTGTCACACAAAGCCTATGTGGGATTTGAACCACATTACCGTGCATTTAGCACGTTGCTCTACCATTTGAGCTAATAGGCTATGATTATATTAATATATAAACAAAATCAAATTTGTCACACACAAAATCCATAAGAAAAACCCTGTCACACACAAAACTCATACAAAAAACATGTCACCACTAAAACCCATAAAAACAAAAGCTGTCACACGAGTAAAACAATCTGTCACACACAAAAACCATAACAAAAAACATGTCACACACACAAACCTATTAACACAAACCCTGTCATACGAACAAAAACTCAACTGTCACACAAAAAAACAGACCAAAAACCCTGTCACACACGCCTACCACACAAAACCCATAACATAAAACTTGTCACACACAAAAAACATACCAAAAACCCTGTCATACATAAAACCTATAACAAAAAACTTGTCACACACACACGCAACCCATAACAAAACCCCATGTCATACACAAAAAACAGACCAAAAACCCTGTCATACACAAAAAAAAGACTAAAAACCCTGTCACACAAGCCTGCCACACAAAAACCATAACATAATACTTGTCACACACAAAAAACACACCAAAAAACCCTGTCATACATGAAACCTATAACAAAAACATTGTCACATACACACAACCAATAACAAAACCCCCTGTCATACACAAAAAACAGACCAAAAACCCTGTCACAAAAAAAAAACTCATAACAAAACCCCTGTCATACACAAAAAACGAGCTGTCACAAACAAAACCCATAACAAAAGTCCTGTCACACACAAAACTCATAACAAAAACCTGTCACACACACAAACCTATAAACACAAAACCTGTCATACGAACAAAAAACGAGTTGTCACACACAAAACCCATAACAAAAGCACTGTCATACACAAAACTCATAACAAAACCCTGTCACACATAAAACCTATAACAAAAAACTTGTCACACACACAACCTATATCAAATCTCTTGTCACACAAAAAATAGTCTAAAAACCGTGTCACACAAAACTCTTGTCACACACACAACCCATAACGAAGCGATTTGCTTGCTTACCGCGGTGATGGACGGTGGAACGACGGTAGAAGGGCGGTGTCGACGCTCACTTTTCTAGATCTAGGGTTTCTAGATCTACATCTAGAAATTCTAGAGTTAGATCTACAATTTCTAGATCTAGATCTAGAACCCTAGATCTATCCCACCAACGCCTAGAGCCCTAGATCTATCCCACCAATGCCGACCACCTTGGTTGATTCCCACCAACACCGCTGCCCCGTCGTCGTCTCTGGGCGTCGTCGACCGACACCGCTGCCCCGTCGTCGTCTCTGGGCGTCGTCGACTGACACCGCTGCCCGTCGTTGTCTTTAGGTATCGTCGTCTCTGGCCGTCGCCGTCGACCGGATCTAAATGAAAAAAACAAGAGGGGGAGAGGGGGGGAGCCGCCTTCGAACGCTGCTACACCTCGGTGGCCGTCGTCGCCGCCTAGTGGATCCGGTGGAAGAAAAAAAGAGGGGGAGAGGGGAGAGAAGAGAGAAGAGAGAGGGAGAGAGTGAAATGGAGGAAGAGAGAGAAGAGAATGAAGAAAGAGTAGGTTTTTTTTTTGGGGAGCTTTTATATTACAAAAACAGGCCTTATAGTGAATTTATTTTAGGAAGAGGCTGGGGGCTGAATGAATGTGAAGTGGGCGGATATCATAAAACGTATGACCTGTTTTGACCGATCATACACCGAATGAATAAGACCTTGTACACTTGTATAATTATTGACCGGTAACATAGGAAAAACTAGTTCAAGGGAAAACATAACTTCTTGAAAGAATTCTGCGGTTTAAAATCACGAAAGAAACGGGGGCAAGGCATCACCAGGCGGCCAATATTCTCGGTGTTTTGCCGTGGGGACAAGCGGACAAAATGTGTCACATTTTAGACATTATTCTTGAAACTCTCTAACAATTTCAGGAACCTTTTAATAGTACTACTAGTAATTTAAGATCGAAAGTTGCTTAAACAAAAGTGACTGGATTAATTAAAGCTAGCTCTTGAAAGACACAAAGCATCTTAAATATTAATCCCCATTATAAAATACTCTAACATAATCACTGTAGTAAGATCAACCCATAGGTGTGGAAGCACTTTGGGAACGAGAATCCAATGGCATAGTTAATGATAGTCCAACTACTTAGTTCTCCCCTCGGAACTTTAACAACTTGACTAATTATCAATCTTAGTAATATACTAATGTTGCTCCTTATTAAATAATAATTCAAGAACCCAATGAAGTAGCAATTTAGTCAAACTATGAGATTTCTCCCTTGAATTCAAAGTCTAAGCATTAAGTCAGCTACAAAATCTTCAATTCTTACATACTTATTTATAGATTTTGGGTATCGTTTTTAATTTGTAAGTTTGCAAAATCACTCATTTTATGTGGCTACAATTTGACTACTAACATAAATATGCATGTATACACGTACGCCTAATGTTTTATCTAACAAATATTGTTAATCCAAAAAATCCAGCATATACGTCATTTAATTAGGCTTAAAGGAGTGTGAAGATCTAGCTTGCAATAACATGAGCTCAATCCTCAGTTCTCAAGTGAATTCAAATATGTAGTACTCTATATGTCAGCCAAAACCTAATCATGGTACACGTAATTACGATGTGTGCCAATTAATTAGCTAGGTTAAGGAAGACTAAGTCACAGATATCGCCATTCATGAGATTTAGCTAGGGTAATGGCGGAGCCAAAATTCTCGGACGACCAAGTTAGTTTAATTTATCTAATATACTACCTATGTTTTCCTTAATCCTTAATCGTCCTTCATATTAGCATTGAAATCATCATATAGGTTTTTTAAAGTCCTTGGGTCACTCCATCCCCTGTAAAGGTAGATAGCGACTCATGACCAAACCCGCTCTGATACTATGTTAAAGTCGGTGAGTCATATTCGATACGGGGTACAGACACGTTGATTCATGCACATGTGGTAGGTCCGTCACATAAGTGCATGAGATTACATCGTAGATCATTTGACAATAAGACGAGTAACTCATGTATTTATACAATAGGTGATTTCTATTTTTTATTTCAGACGTGGAATAGGGTAATTCCCAACGTCTTTCATCTAAGAACAATAACGATATCAATTCCATGCATCAAAATGAAATCGCTGATATAAAAGTAGATCGAGTGTGTGGGGGGGGGGGGTTTGTCTATTGAGTGGCGATGAGGAGGTTTTTTAAGTTAATCTTAAAATTATATCGCTTAACAATATCAACTTCATCAAACAAAGATCACTTTGACGACAGTAGACCGAGGGTGAGAGTTTAAACTTGAGTGCCAATTTGAAGTTTTTTTAACCTAATGTTAAAGTGATATAGCTTCGCCTAAGGTTTATCACACTACCCCTAGTGGAAGCTGAAATGAAAACTTTTATTACCCTGGAGTCTTAATCATTTGGATGTATGTCCAAAGACGGATGTCCTAATTAGTTATATACAATAAGCCAAGCCATCTATATATTTTAGTATAGTTGGGGGTTGGAATTCATAACGGTACCCCATGTAAACCAACGGTCCCATAAGTTGAAACATCTCAAACAAAGAAGAGGCTATGCCGTTTGATTTACATTATTTTGCCTAATCACAGCAAATGTTATGATATATGCTTAATTCTTTCATACTTAATATTGTTTGAAACTAACTTCTTTTCGTTGGTTCAAGGCGCTGCTCATGAAAGCAGGGAAGGACTTACTTGGTGTCTAGTGGGGGCTAGGATTTTATTACTATTTTTTATATATAGCTAATATAGTAATATACTATTTCATCCATTCTAAAATAATTATTCAAATAGAATTTGTACATATATTAATAAATAATTATTTCCCCTATCTTATTTCCATCAATGTAAAATAGAATTATGGAAAAGTATATATGATTATAATAGAAATAATTATTAGGGATATATATGAAAAGAGAGGAGAAAAAAAATATGAAATGAACAAGTATTGTGAAATAACAAAAAAAAGTGGTGCTATTGACAACTATATTGAAACGGAGAAAGTATTAAAATCACATATATAAACAAAAATATTAGTCATACACGATAATTGAAATGAAGTTATTTTGACCGTAAAAAAATTGTAAGAAAAAAATGGTGAAATATATGTTTAGTTGAAAATATTAAACATTAGCTTATTTTTTAAAAAAGAGATGGATTTTTGTGTATAATATTTCTTGAAATCCACTTTGGGATTAGAGGTTGATTCACATAAAAACTCCTCTTAAGATACAAACTGTAAATGAATAATGACCGTTAGATTCGAAGAATCTACGGTTCAGATTGAAACAAGAATCTAACAAGAAAAATTGGGTTTAAAATAGACGCGGTGGCAATTTTGTAATTATAGGGAATTTAAGGACAAAATCGTCCATGAGTCTCAAAACAAAAGAAAGGACGCCAGATTTCGCTCTTTGGCTCTCATTCGCTCGTTGCTCGTTCTCTTGTTCACTCGATCGCAATCCCTCACCGGTGGCTTTGAGAGCGATTTCTGATGGGGAAGAAAGCAAGCAACCGGAGGAAGCAACGCCAGATCTCCGTTCACGAGTCGATCGGCGGCGACATCATGGAAAACAGTGACAGTTCGGTTCCTCTTTCAATTTTGGTTTCTGCTGTTTGTTAGGGTTTTGATTTTACTCTGCTGATCTTCAGCCTTTGTGTGGTGTCGATTTCTGTGTTTTTTTTCCATAATTTGCTCAGTTCAGTTCATAATTTGTGTTTTTGTTAGGGTTTCTACTGTTTCGGTTTCAGCCTTAGATTGGACTGTGAAAGAATCAAAGTGATCTATGTGTGAATCAATCAACAAGGAGTAGATGCGTCTGTGAAAGCACTGATTAATGGAGGTTTCCCTGCTCCTCTTCATAGGAATGGTCAAACCACAACAACAACAACGTCCCAACCACCGCCAATTCAGGCTTGTCAACTCCTCCTCATCTCTTGTCTATATATCTGATTTATCCCAGATTGACACTAAATACCTGTTTTTTTTTCTTCTTTGCTCGAGCCTCATCCATACAAAGTTTGTATAAGGTCTATGTATCCCTGTGGAAATATGAGGTAGCTAGTAGGAATTTCATAAGGGAAAACAAAGGAAAGACTTACCTAAACTTTGGCTATCATTACCCAACTTTAATTATGGAGTACCCAGTAGGCCAGTTGTATATGGTAATCAACTCGAGTTTTAACTTCATCATTATTAGCTCAAGCTAGCTGAACATTATAATCAAGCGACTTTTATGTTAAGAAGGAACCGGGGGTTCCTATCATTTGGAATGATAGTGTAGATGGTTGAGTGAGTTCAGACATGTTGTGGTAGCATTAAAAACCATTAATGGTTCATATAAATGTTGGTATTGTTTCATTGTTTATTGGTATTGTTTCCTTGTTGTTTGGCTAGATCTTTGTTGGCTGGAATTTTGTATTTCTTGCAGTATAAGTCTAGATATGAAGGTCATTTGGTGACCAAGTGTTATTTTGCCAAGCACAAGATTGTTTGGGAAGTTCTGGATGGAGGTTTGAAAAATGCAGTAAGATTGAAAGTCAGTGGTCTGACATTATGGCTATCAAAGCAAGTTGTCCTAATGATGGGCCTGAAACACTTGATGTTGTGGTAATTGATTTTTTTTCCTGTTTTGCGCACATAACCAACCTCTAATGAAATTTTTTCCCATTTGAGATCTAAAATCTTATATCCCTTTGTAGCTTGCTCGTTAGCCTTTGTTTTTCAGGGAGATCAATCCCCAGCCAAGGAAGCACACTTTATGGCAAGCAACATCTGATTTTACTGGTGGACAGGCAACTGTTTATAAGTAGTTAGCTTACATGTAATTACTTGTTAGTCATTGTTAGGAGCATATTTCTCATACAAGTGATGTTTAGCACATTGATATCTCTTTTCCTTGTTCCTGGCCCCTTCTTAACATATGGTCAGCAAAAAGGTGAGGTCAGGACAAATCTTTCTAACATATGGTCTTCAAGGATGAGAGAAAAGGTATGTAACTCAGTTTCTGTTTTCTTTATCTTTGCATCTTATACATAACCGCGTCGTAGTTGAAATTTGTTTGTAAGTTCAGAGGAAATGAAATTATATTGGCACTATTATGCACTTGGAAAAAAAATCTTTTCATCACCACTGATATCAAGCCCATTTGTTGTTTTTAGTATGAATTGCACAGCGGGAACTCAACATACACGACGAAGCAGAATCCTCTAGTATGATTGCTTTGGTATTGGTGGCTTCAAAACAGATCATTGGTTTACCTTCTTAGTTTCGTCTTTGTGCAGGACTTTTGTGTAATCAATCATTTGTTTATCTACTTGTGTATATCCATCTTCTGTGGTGTAAAAAACTTGTTGAGGGTAAATGTGTTTTTTTGCTCATTTTGATCTTATAAAAGTTTTCAAGTTTTGGTAAACCTGCGAAGAAAATACCTATTGTTAGTTTCCTACTGCCTTAGTGGTTCCTTGGAATGAATGAGATTAGAAGAAAAATCATATTTAAGCATGGGCTTTTAATAATTAAAATGAAGAAGGTTGGAAGCTAGCTACGTTAGAAAGGGTACAACTACCAATTAAGATTTTCAGTTTCACATTGGTTTATTTTTCTTGGAATGAATGGTGTCATGTTTCTCTTTTTAGATTTTGCATCCGTAGAACAATGACATTAATTAGTGAAAATACAATAATATCTATTCTAGAAATAACAAATGAGAAAGTGAAGACCGCGGAGACAGTTGGTATTTTTTCTCATGTTCATATATTTGAACACTATGTTCACATATTGTCTGTATTTGTTCACGAATAAAGGTGACAATGTTTCAGATTAAGCATGGTCATATATTTGTCCTATTTGTTCACATAGTTTACTAGGACGTTTACATATTTAATTTCTCTTTTCAAAAACAATGATAAGTTAATTAGGAGATTAATGTCTAGGATGCTCACTAACGGGGGAGCGTGGATCGCACAAATTAAATCACAAGAAAAATTCAGTAAAATAAGCATGTTCACATATTATACTAAATTGTTTAAATTGTGAGCTTCTCTCTTGTCTCATTGTAGCTACGTACCCTCTATTCAACAATCATACTATGTTCACATATTGAGTATGAAATACAGTATTTTACACATTTTAGTACGTTGTTCACGTATTTGAGTATGATGTTCACGTATTTTAGATATATGTTCACATATGGAATAGTTGTGTTCACGTATTTGAGTATCACGTTCACGTATTTTGGATGTATGTTCACATATGAAATTTGGCATGGGTACCACCGTCCTATACGAGGCCCCGAGCGATGTTTGCCCTCTGCTGTTGAATGATGTTGCTGGCGTGGGTATATACACCCCGCCAAACCCTTCCTTACATTCCTAATGATTAACTTCTCTGGGAGTTCCTCCCATTTCTGATTAAAAAAATGTAAACATATGAAATAGTTGTGTTCATATATTTTAGATGTACGTTCACATATTTTATACTTGAGGATACGTTCATATAAAATGTGTTTAGATTCGTATAAAAAGTCTTATGTTCACAAATGATTACAACATTTTCATATAAAATTTAGTAAAAAATTGTCTATGAATGCATAAACGGTTTATTATGCATGTTTTCATATTCATGTGTTTTATTTGGTTGTTCATATATTTTATGAGAATGCTCACATATTTCATGGTAAACACAAGAAACTTGGAAAAAAGACATTTTAGTAAGAAGTAGTGGCTCTAACACATTTTAGATGTACGTTCTCATATTTGAGTATTATGTTCAAGTATTTGAGTATCATGTTCACGTATTTTAGATGTACGTTCACATATGAAGTAGTTGTGTTCACATATGTGAGTATCATTTTCACGTATTTTAGATGTACGTTCACATATTTGAGTGTAATGTTCACATATTTGAGTATCATGTTCACGTATTTTAGATGTACGTTCATATATGAAGTAGTTGTGTTCACGTATGTGAGTATCATGTTCACGTATTTTAAATGTACGTTCAGATATTTGAGTGTAATGTTCACGTATTTGAGTATCATGTTCACGTATTTTAGATATACGTTCACATATGAAGTAGTTGTGTTCACCTATTTGAGTATCATGTTCACGTATTTTATATATACGTTCACATATGAAGTACTTGTGTTCACGTATTTTAGATGTACGTTCACATATGAAGTACTAGTGTTCACGTATTTTTGATGTACGTTCACGTATTTTAGATGTATCTTTCAATTAATGCTTTCAAATTCCTTCACGCATATATGTAAAACTTTCGAATTTGCACGACCATAAAACATGATATCTCTCTATATATCAAACTAAAAAATGACAAGTTGGGTTTTATTGAAAACAAATGCAGCATTTGTAAGATATTCGATGGAGATAGCAAGTAGAGATAGAGAAAAAAGTTGATTACTAAATTTCTAATACATTCAAGTTCATGTATTATATTTAAGTTCATGCATTAAATATAAGTACAATATGAAAATTGGGCTAAAAATCCCACACGGTGACATTTTTGTAAATATGTGTTGATAGTTGTTTTTTTATGTCACGTATTTCTGCTTTCAAGTCACATATTTTTTTTTTCTTATGTTCACATATTTGTATATCATGTTCACATATTTTTATGAACATAGTATTTGTTTATGTGAACAATCGTTATTTTAACGTGAACCTTCCAACCCGAATTATAATTATCTTCTTCAATACTTTGATTTGATTAATCTCCTTCTTCCCCCCATTTGTACAGAACGTAAGAATATTAAAACCTCACTAATCAAAATTCATTGAGATAACCCACCCATCCAATTACACAAATTTGAGCCAAAGCAAACCAGTTCCGTGAGCTGTTTGCCCATTTTATCTGTGCACTCGGTTGCACGCCATGACACAAGTGGGGAGGGGGAAACTAAGCTCTCCATTTTGCTTGGCTCGGGACTCAAGGCTATTATTATCAAAACGTTCAATTTTAGTTAATTGTAATTGAAACTGCCTTTTGAGCTTGGGAACCCATGGCCGAATCAAAAGACAAGAATAAAAACCTCTTGCTAGTTAGTATACGATGTTAGAAAACCTTGCCAGCTAGAGTAAATTGCAAATCTCGTCCCTTTTAACATGTTTCTTTCCATTGGTAACAAGAGAAGATGGCATCAACAATAGAAGCCAACCTCCACTTCCTCCTCCAAAAGAGCCGGTCAACCACCTCTCTAACCAAAGCTCGTCAGCTCCACGCCCTTCTTCTGACCTCCCATCCTACCAACCAACCTCCCTCAACCTTCACCTCTAATCCTGTCCTCTCCATGTAAGCAAACTGCGGTTCCCTGTCCGACGCCCTAAAGGTGTTCGACGAAATACCTGACAGAAACATCGTCTCCTACAACTGACTAATATCCGCTTACTCTCGCCACCCAGATTCCGCCCCCTCAGCGTTCAGCCTGCTCGCCCGGATGAGACGCCAGTTTTTCTGGCCCAATGCTGGCTCTTTCACTGGCTTATTGCAGGGGGCTTCGGCTGTTAAGGATCTGGGTACTGGTGTGGCGATCCATGCCCAAGTTTTCAAGTCCGGATTCTTGGTAGATGCATATGTGTTCACCTCATTGCTTGGGATGTACTCCAACTGTGGGGAATTGGGTTCTTTTATGAAATTGTTTGAGTGTGTGGTTAGCCTAATCCCAGCTTAATCAGTTGATTTTGTAGGTACATGAATCCAAATTGAACACTTCAACAAAATGCCAAAAATGTACACGAAACCCTAACTTTACTTTTGATCTTTACCAGAACGAATCAAGATTGATGCACATGAATCCAGATACAAAATTGAGGGGACAAAACAATTCTATCCCAGATTCAGATCAAAACGAATCAAAATTGACGTAAATCTTTCTCTCTCTTTCACTGACTTGAAATATTGCAGATCTAGATCTGCGTTTTATTCTTCTTCCATCCCAGATCCCAGATCCCTCTTAACTGAGGTCGTTTTCGATTACTAAATCTCTTCCTCATCCCTTTCATCTTCCTGTATGGTTGCAAACAACCTGGTAGGAGAAGAAGAGCGACTGACCGAGCAACGAAGGTCGGAGAAGAAGGGTGTTCAAATGGAAAAAAAACGCGTAAAATTGACAATTTTACCCCCGTGTCCTTAAAAATTAAAAGGGGAACTCTTTTAATCGTGGCCATCCATCTTGACAATCTAAGGGCTACTGTTAGTTCGTAGTTTATAGGTTAATAATGATTTTTATTTGAACCAGTGCCTTGGGATTAATAAAAACTTAAAATTTGTTTCCTTTTCTTTACTCAGATTATGACAAAAGTTATACTTAGATTAAGCTATTTCGGGTTTATTTCAAGGTCTAATTATTAAAACATTGATCAAATTTCTAACCCGTTCTAACGATTATTCTTAGATTGAGCTATATAACCGCCTCTGAGATAAATTCTTGAGTCTGACATTGCATGAGAGCCGGATAGTTAATCTCTAGGTAATACCCGTGGAGGCTTAACTGCTTGACTAGATATCCGAAGACAATTTTGGTTGAAATGATTGGGTGATGCATGCAATGATAAAAGAAAAAAATGTAAGAGAAGTATATAACTTGATGTATCCTGGTCAGTCTAAGGTTTGGGCTGAAAATGTGAGGGCCCAGAGCAACTATACTGGACTTAAGCACATACGGGTAACTGTCAGGCTAAGCAAAATGGGTCACGAGCACGACACTCACGAGTTAGTATACCCATCATTTTTCACTAATCTTACCTATAAATTTTAATATTTCTCAAACTGTTTTTCAGTATTTTGTCTTTATTTATTTAAAATAAAATTAGACATGCCAAAAAAATTCACCCCTTTGCTACAACTTTTTTCCAATTCCGCTATTAAATTATAAAGTTTTTGACCTCTGGGTACTACCCTTAAAGGCTTAATCGCTTAACTAAATGTCCGAAGACTTATAAAGGTTTTTGTTTTGGATAGGTGTATAGTCATTTTTTACATACATCGTGACATAGAGGCACAATCTCATGCAAAAACATCGTCTCACTTGTTTTCTTCAAGAATGCTCATGCAACGTTGTGACAAGCAGTAGTAATTAAAAGGGAGATATATATTAGGCTCAAAAGCACTTTATTATATGCATGCCAGTATGCCACCTCGGTTAAGTTTCTTATTGCCCGACGATGAGCTTTACTGAATTGAGAGGAAAGGAACCACAAACCCACTTGATTGTTTCAACAACACTAAAACATGAGAACTACTCTATAAAGTAGTAAAGGCCTAATATTGTTAGCTAGCTAGTTTTGCTCAAGAAGTAACGTCTGAGATTCTTCAACTATACGTACGTACTATATATATATAAAAAAATTGGGAATCATATATGTATGGTGTTTACTTCGTCAATGAGAAACTTATAAATTCTCATTGTCTGCTACCTAATTACTACAACTTATATATACATACGTACTTTCTTCTCCACCAACTTCTTGTTGCAAAATATTGTTGAGAAGAGCACTGAAATCGATCATGAGAAACACACGATGGGTACTGATCTGCTTGCTATTTCTAATCGGATCCCATCTTGGTATGTTTTAGTTAAGCTCGTTACTTTTTTTTAATGTACGATTATATGTATAGCTTTTTCACCTAGATTAATTACAACTTAGGCTCGGCAGGCGGTGTCGCGGCGGAGGAGAAGACGGAGGTGATGTCTCCGGGAGCGGCAGCCACCGTGTCGCCGCCGGAGGGGAACACGACGTTCGTGGAGGGGACGACGTGGTGCGTGGCGGTGGCCGGGGTGTCTCAGGCGGACCTTCAAAACGCGCTCGATTGGGCCTGTGGGCTGGGCTCTGCCGATTGCAGGCCCATTCAAAATGGCGGCCCATGTTATCAGCCCGATAACCTGCTTTCCCATGCTTCTTATGCTTTCAATAGCTATTATCAGCGAAATGGTAACTCGGATGTGGCTTGCAACTTTGGAGGAACTGCCAAGATTACCAAACAGGACCCGAGTAAGAATCTTGTCGTAGGGTTTCATTCTAAAACCAATCAACTTTCGACGTTTTTAAGTATTAACATGATGAGTGTTTATGCGCGAACGCAGGTTATGGAAGGTGCTCATTTTCCGTATCAGAGTACGGACATGTTTTTTTCCGACCATCTTTACTTAATTTCTTAAAAAACTGACATATTTCTATATTATTAGTACAAAAATGTGTGTTTATCTGATGGAAATTATTGGTTTAAAACAAATTTCAGGCCTGAAAAAAGCGGAGGACCAAGATCATTTGTTGCTTACAAATGGAGAATTATGACAAGCATCTTACTCCTTTTGTATTTTGGATGATGATGGTGGTCAATGTGCAAAGCTAATTTGCTGCTTAATTTTGCCTCCTTAATCGTATAAGTTAGAACCGTATACCACACATAAAAGTATAAAACATATTCGTGTATGTTTTCAAGTAAATGATGTGGGCATATCTTTCTTGTAATCCCAATTTTGCTAAATATGCCTTTCCCCAAAGATGGATAGAGAATATAACTCCTATATATCTTTTTCCTGACTTTCATTTCTGTTGTGTCTATTGGGCCCATATAGCGGCCCAATAATAAGCCCAAACTACTTTATTGGGCCGATGTTTGGGCCTTGGTTCCTTAGAAACATAAGAATAATGTCGACAAGCAAACAATAATACGTGGTCGAAACATAATCTCAATCTCAAAGCAAAAGGATTGAGAGGTGTAAATTTAACCACCTAAAATCTCAATTTGTTGCATGTGTCACGTGTGGGTGTCTGTGCGCAGATCATTTAAAGAATAAAAAAAAGCATATCGATTTTATTTATTTATCGTCTTCCACCTTTTTCCTTATTTCGGGCGTAGATCTCTGACATTTTAGCATTTTTTAAATCTGTATTGCAGAAACATTCACCCTTGTCGACTATCGTGACTATATATATATCATATTGCTATGATCGTATAACAAGTTTCACCAGAATCATACCAAACCCATTTAGACATAACCTAATACCAAACCAGAATTTATAAATAATGGTTGCTTTATGAATCACTTGGTTACCAAGTACAAGAAATGAGGCCTAAAAGTCAATTGATTAGTTATGCAATTAATATGTTGTATACTTTTCATATGTATGATGTATGACTAGTTACAACCGGTCAGGCGGTCATACCAAACTTTCTTAATTGACCCAAATAAACGCGTTCATATAGAGTTCTGTCCTGATTGAGGTATAATGACCAAATATGAACAAAGCTATACACAAAATGATACAATTAGAAGGGACAAAGAGGTCAAACTTCACTAACCAGTCTGTAGGTGACATTCAAAACTATACGGGTATATAAGTTTGAACTTCTTCCTTATCATAATGATTTGAATATGTCAAGAACAAATAGAAGACCAAATGGGTTCAACAAAAAAAAAAAATGTATAACTTTTTTTTAAACTAGGATTTTGCCTTTGCCTATAAGAGTTAAACCAGATATCTCTCGCTCTCGGTACTACCCAGAAGACTTGATCGATTGAGTGAATGGCCGAACATGATGGACCAAATGTATTATTAAACTTTTGGTTGTATAAGCATCTTACGAGGCTAGTTTCTCTTAATTATACAGAACAAATGTGTATAAATATTTCCTCATTACTGACATTAATCCGAATGAAATGAATGCGAAACTGCACCTCGGCAAAAACATGACTCAAATCAACTCAACACAATGAATATTTACCACCACACTTACGGTCCACTATTGATCGATTCAATATATGAACAATTCAAACTATTGCTACACTTTGGTATAAAAGTATACTTTCTTTCCCTTAAAATTGATGAAATATAGTTGAAAGTATACTTTCACACCAAAGTGTAGCAAGACTTATTCATAAAAAAAAAAAAGTGTAGCAAGGCTTATTTTGATCATAATTTCATAGCACCGACAAATAATTATCTATGCGCAGAAAAGAAATAAAAAATGTTTTTACCAATATTTGAATAGTATATTATTTTTATACAGTTTTCATCCGTACGTGAAAATTCTAATTGATAATCATTTATATATACTCCCAAACAAATTCAGCCAAACACATGGCAACCAACCAAATCAAATCCAATATTGATGCGAGATTCTGGGTACAGGACGAGATAAGATCTAACCCACATCCCACTCATAAATCTTACATTTTTCATGACTTATGAGCACCCAAACAAAACCCAAAACAAATTATCTTCTCAATAAAGGCCACTACTGTACAAATACTATAGAATATGGTCCATCCCATGCATTTCTAACTCAAAAACGTCCAAATTTTTGGGAACAAGAAATAAACTTCACAATAAACATGCTACAAAAGTAGTACTAGTAGGACTCGCCCTCTCATTTTGTCAATTGTTTTTTGATATTTTTGATGATTTTAGAATTGCAACGTAAGTGGTGACGTTTGAATAAAATCTTATCAATATTGTATAAATAGAATGGAGTACTGATTTTATGCCCTTTCTCAGTCTGCTTTCAGCCCAAGAAAAGGTGGGTTTTTCTCATCTCTTTCCCTTTCATCTTGTTCTTCCATTCGCCTCCGTATTTTTATTCTGCTTTTTGGTGGGTGATCATTGTGTATGAAAAGCTTGGGCCTTGCTGCATTTATCCCTTTTATGCGATGTCAATGGATGGTAAAGGCGATTGAGAGCTTTTTTAGGATTTTGCCTGGGTTTTGATTGGTGGGTTTCATTTGAATATGTTTTTTCTGCAGCGAAATTTGGTTTCTTTATTCAATTATTGGTTAATCAAATGGAAATTATGGAGCCTGTGATTGTTTTTTTTTTTTTACTTTTTCCGCCGTTGGAATTAGCTCCCACATACTTTGATGTTATCGTTTTTCGAGGCGAAATCCGTTTGAGTGGCCCATGTGGAAACTGTATTATCTTCTGTAGCAAAAATGGCGAATTTAGAATTCAGCAAAGTATAGGTAGTAGAAGTTCTTAATACAGGCAGTGTTGCCATGGAAAATAACTTCAGTTTATAGTTTTTTTCTTCTATGAAAATTGCATTGCGCATGAATAGGAAAAGGGGGGAAATCTGGAGTAATTTGTTTGTGACTTCTAGCTCCTATGTTTGTGTGTGTCTGAAATCTCTACTGTTGAACCCTAACCTAGTTGTTTCTATTGGAGTTTGTTTAACAAACTAGTTATAGCACTTATTTGTTATTGTGATACTGTTTTGAGGTTTTTATCTTAGAAAGAACCACATCCTTCATGTCACTGTCTCACTGAATAAACTTGGTTCAATCTTGATCTGCAGGTGCTACAGCCTTATCCAGAGAATACAAACAAGGGTTTGGGGCTTTAGGGTAATCATATTCACTTGATTAGTGCTGAACACTAAGGGGGTGAACCATGGCTTTTAAGCCATTGGCTTGGTATTGCCAGCCAGTGGCAAATGGTGTGTGGGCAAAGCTAGTTGAGAATGCATTTGGAGCTTACACACCATGTGCAGTGGACTCCCTTGTTATATGCCTTTCGCACTTGGTTCTCATCGGTCTCTGCCTTTACCGTATTTGGTTGATCAAGAAGAATTTCAAGGCCGCGAGATTCTGCTTGAGGTCCAAGTATTATAACTATGTGCTGGCTCTGTTGGCTGCGTATTCTGCAGCCGAGCCTTTGTTCAGACTTGTCATGGGCATTTCGCTATTTAATCTTGATGGACAGGGTGGTCTGGCTCCCTATGAGGTTTGTTTTTGCTTGGTTAACTCTTATTCTGTAAGATGTAGCTTCTTATTCATCAAGGCATTCATTTACTCCTACTCTACTGTCCCCAGGCTGTTTCCCTGAGTATCGAGGCTCTTGCTTGGTGCTCCTTGTTGCTTATGGTTGTGGTGGAGACTAAAGTCTATGTGAGGGATTTTAGATGGTTTGTCAGGTTTGGAGTGTTGTATGCTTTGGTGGGTGATGCTGTTGCACTCAACCTTGTACTTTCAGTTAGGGACCTCTATGACAGGTACCTTTTCTAATTTCCACATATTCAGTACATGCCTAGTATAATTAACATTTTCACAAGGCTTTCAAGAAGAAATGATTAATAAGATTCTTCTGCTGTATAATGAGCTTCAACTAATGCTGTGTCCATGCAGATTTGTACTACACCTATATATCAGTGAAGTGGTTATCCAGGTCTGTGCTGCCATCCTTGAATTTTCATTTGCATATAATAGCTGTTATTTTATATGGGCAAGTGTCTTTCTGGTTCGTGCGTTTTTTATTTACCTTACGCCCAAATGTGACTACGTGAGATTGAGATTTGTAAGATTTAAGAACTGGAATGTGCATTACTTGGTTTAGCTTGGAAATGAACTCATTTCATCTGTTTGACTTAGAAATGTAGAAAGTACACATACAATTGCTATCTTTTGATCATGCCATCATTGAGCGATTTATAAACTCCTATTATGAAGACTAAATAAATGGATACTGAGATTGCAGCAAGTTCCTTGTCTATGGACTTTACTTACATACACATAAACACCTGCTTAAGATCAATGCATATGAATCTAGGTGCCTTGGTCTTCAGTGACTGGCTTTCAATGAGACTGACAAATTTGTAGTCAAATTTTCTAGTAATATGACTGACAAAGTGTTACCGCTGACACAATTATTTTGGTATTCAATAACTTTCATTCTGCCAATAATTGTGCATTTTCTCTGTTTTAGGGTTTATTTGGAGTGCTACTGTTTGTCTATGTTCCAAATTTGGATCCTTACCCAGGGTATACACCACTGAGGGATGAAGTAGTTGAGAACACCGAGTACGAAGAACTTCCTGGGTCAGAGCAAATTTGTCCTGAAAGGCATGTCAACATATTCTCTAGTAAGTATTCTATTTTCTACTGCACTACTTCATTAATGGCGCAGTGTCTGAAGTTCTATATGAAAAGACCATCACTCTATCATAAGCTGCCTATTATTGACAGCAGATCTGAAGAATCTGCTATTATATATTGTTAAAAATGAAAACGTTGATAGCATAGTTATTTTGCCATGTGGTAAGCATGTTGAAATGTAGAACGAGTCAAATGTACAGTGGATACACCATAGATTTACAAGTATATTTGCATGAATGTTATCTTGATGGGTTTTCCCTTCCATTATTTATGTGATTCTATTTTGCTCTTGTATCTTGGGCAGATATCTTTTTTTCATGGATAAATCCCCTGATGAAGCTAGGGTATTCGAGACCACTGACAGAGAAAGATATTTGGAAGTTAGATACATGGGATCGGACTGAAACCTTGTATAGCAAGTATGTTTCTTGTTCAATTTTGTCTACCTAAATGTTATCTATCTGTGATTATGATAATTGCTCTTATGTTCTTTTGTAGTTTTCAGAGGTGTTGGATGGAGGAATTAAGGAAACAAAGTCCATGGCTGCTAAGAGCTTTAAATAGTAGCCTTGGAGGAAGGTATGTAGATTCCTTAGTTCAGTATAAGTTTATTTGATTTTCTGTCTTATGTAACTCAATCTTTTTATTCATCTTTCTAGGTTTTGGTTTGGAGGCTTCTGGAAGGTTAGATATCTATATTTCCATTTTGAAAAGCAGTATTTGATGTGCTGCTATTAGTGCTAATTTCAAAGGATTCATGTCTGTTGCTGACTTTCTAATATGGTTTTCTGTTATTTCATTCAGATTGGTAATGACCTTTCACAATTTGTTGGCCCATTGTTATTGAACAGTCTTCTCCAGGTTTGATGCCACACTTTTAGATAATGTTTTTAACATGTTTATTATCTTTCCTAATAGAGCTGATACTAATTGTAGCACAGCAGATTTGTTTGCTGAACAATTCATAATATATAGAATTTTGATTTAGTGTCATGACATGTATATACCCCCCTCAAGATAGCCTTTCAAAAGGTGCTAGTGAAACATGACTGAGATGGCCCAAGGCAACAAAAGCATTTTCATAAGTTTTGACTCAAGTGACACATCACTTTTAAGGGGTCTCAAGGCATTTTTTAATTTTGGACAAAAGACACTTTGTGAAATATCTGTTGTGATTTCTGAGCATTGAATGTCACGAAAATGAGGTTTTCACTAGCAATTGAGGGGACTCACACATCAGGCTAGAATCTGGGTCAGTGGGTTGATTCAAGTGGGGCATTAGCTTTACTTGTTTCATTTTAATATTAGCTGATAAGTATCCTTTTCTTAGATGTAGTAGATTCACCTACAATTTGCATTTTTAGATTAAAGATACTTTCACATACTTCATAGTGACATTTCTGTGTGGATTAGCAAATCTCGTATTCTTTCCTGGTCTGTTATTGCTGCCTTATGTTATCTGTTTATCTATGTGCAGTCCATGCAACGCGGGGACCCGGCATGGATTGGCTACGTGTATGCATTCTTAATTTTCCTTGGAGTGGTAAGAATCTAAGCTACTACCTGTTTTATACATCCTTTTGAGTTTTGACTTAGGAATAATATGCACCTTTCGCCATTAGAATGTGTCTCATATGCTATTGAGCTCTAATGCCTACTGCTGCACTTTTATCAGTTCTTGGAAAATGTTGTACAGAAATCAGTACAAGGGCAGAATTTGGAAATAAAAAAATAAGAACTGAGAACTCGTATCTCTCACTTATGCTTTTAATGGGATCTACAGTTCTGGATGCTATCAAAATCCCATCTTTACTCCCGGGTGTTAATGAATTATTATGAATATGATATGCCTCCATTTGAAAGAATAGGCATCAAATCCGACCACTTCTTGAACTTAACTGGTAGTTCTAATTGCTAGCTGAAATCTTCCATCCAACTGGAATTGACAATATTCTCTCAGTTTATTCAGTTGGTGAATGCCTTCCTCTTCTTAGATGCCTTTGTAAAGTATGCTCTTTTTAATTAATTTATAATCAAGACAAGCTATTGTGCATATGTTCAATGCTGAAGGCTGTGTTATGTTATATTACGTTTCATTTGTTACCATACATGTAGACTGATTTTCTGATTTTCATAGGTATATTGAAGGTTTAACACTGCATTTCTTGCCATTTATAGCCCTTACATAATGCATCCTGTGCATATTTGACTTCCCATTTTTTTGAAAAAAGTAACTTGTGTGTTACCTCATCCAGTCTCTGGGGGTGTTAATCGAGGCTCAATACTTCCAGAATGTCATGCGTGTTGGTTTCCGGCTAAGAGCAACCTTGGTAAACCTCTTTCTACAAACGCTTCTTTGATTTCCCAATTTTTGTGTAATGCAGCAGGAAAAGCTTTTGCTTCACATTGTATTAAATGTTTACATGTGCACTCATTAATACTATAGACATGTCATACTGCCGCTGTGTTCATCATGCAGATTGCCGCTGTGTTTCGTAAATCTTTAAGGCTGACTCATGAAAGTCGTAGAAAATTTGCTTCTGGAAAAATAACTAATCTAATGACCACTGACGCTGAAGCACTTCAGGTACGTATCTAACCATCATTCAGCTAACTAGATAGGGAGATGTGGTGCTGTAATGACTATCATAATCTTGCATGGGTCACATTTGGCCGCAGAAACTGTGAGTGATGATTAATTCTGCATGTCGTGTGGTTTGATCTTGTTTACAGCAAATTTGCCAATCTCTTCACACTTTATGGTCAGCTCCATTCCGCATTGTTATTGCTATGGTTCTCCTATACAGGGAGTTGGGAGTGGCCTCCATCCTGGGTGCCCTCTTGTTGGTTCTTTTGTTCCCTGTGCAGGTAAATACTCTCATTTGGTTACATCCAAAAATTTCCACCAATCTGACACACCATACTGTATAAGACCAATTCACTTATTGTAATATTGTTGTTTTTGGAGCAGACTTTTATTATTAGCAGAATGCAAAAGTTGTCTAAGGAGGGTTTACAGCGCACAGACAAGAGAATTGGCCTCATGAATGAAATTTTGGCCGCCATGGACACTGTGAAGTAAATATATATATTTTAAATAAAACAAATAAACAGACTCTCTTCACTTTTTGATTTTTGGACTCCTGAGGAAATTTTATGTGCTGAATGTACCCTTTCTTTTTGCTGAAAATCTCCAGATGCTATGCATGGGAGAGTAGTTTTCAGTCAAAGGTTCAAAGTGCACGGACTGAGGAATTGTCCTGGTTTCGCAAGGCCCAACTACTTGGAGCGGTATGGAAAATCATATACGTCAACATAATTGATTCTTCTTTAATACGAGTTCTATATCTAGCTAGTATTTAGGATCCTCATGCTCACTGTTTTAGCTGTTATGTTTGCTATTTGCAGTGTAACAGTTTCATACTCAACAGCATACCGGTTTTGGTGACTGTAGTTTCCTTTGGGATGTTCTCCTTGCTTGGTGGAGATTTGACGCCTGCAAGGGCATTTACTTCCCTCTCTCTTTTTGCAGTTCTACGGTTTCCTCTTTTTATGCTTCCCAACATCATAACTCAGGTGAAGTAACATTTCCTCTCTGTTTGCGCAATTTGGTCTTTCTGTTTAATTGTGGTACCTCATCATTGTGATTTATTTGCTTCGTGCTGTTTACTTAATTAATGCAGGTTGTCAATGCTAACGTTTCTCTTAAGCGTTTGGAGGAACTCTTGCTCGCTGAGGAGAGAGTTCTTCTACCAAATCCCCCTATTGATCCAGGACTGCCTGCAGTCTCAATAAGAAATGGAAGCTTCGCATGGGAATCCAAGGTTTAATCTCCTGATTTTTTCAGATTATACCCTATTTCATCATCCTACATTTTTTAAGCTTGCGAGTTGATTTATCTTAAAACCACCTCAATATTTGGGATCATGGCTGTATTGTGTGGGTTTGTGGTTTTCCATGTTATAATATACTCTGGAAAGTTCCTGATATCATGACTAGCTCCCTAGTTCTGCTGTATATATAATGACATTTCCCCCCTCTGTTGCAGCAAGAGAAACCCACATTATCTGATGTCAATTTGGACATACCAATTGGAAGTTTGGTTGCCATTGTCGGCAGTACTGGAGAAGGGAAGACATCATTAATTTCTGCAATGCTGGGAGAGCTTCCTCCTGCATCACCAGACACTGATGTGGTCATTCGAGGATCGGTTGCATATGTTCCACAAGTTTCCTGGATTTTCAATGCTACTGTAAGTTGCAGATCCCTACTCATCACTCATCAGAATGTTTAAATGTGTGGATATCTGTCCTTGAGCTGCTTAAACCATCTCCTGATAACATATTGATGAATTGCATTTACAGGTGCGTGATAATATATTGTTTGGATCCGGCTTTGACCCAGCAAAATATGAGAGGTCTATACACGTGACAGCCCTTCAGCACGATCTTGAATTACTCCCTGTAAGTGTCCTGTTATGCTACATTACAGATGCATTGTCTATTCAGTTTGTACCAGTAGAAAGTGACATTTATCCCCTCGTAAAATTTCATTTGTTAGGGTGGTGATCTCACTGAAATAGGCGAAAGAGGCGTGAACATCAGCGGTGGGCAAAAGCAAAGAGTCTCCATGGCTAGGGCTGTGTATTCCAATTCAGATGTTTACATCTTTGATGACCCTTTGAGTGCTTTAGATGCTCATGTGGGGAGACAGGTAAACTTTGAATGTTGAATGTCCAACTTTATTGTTTGACTTCTCATATTTCCATTATCAGTCTCATTGTTTAGTACTTTGAGTGATATAGTTATCATTTGGTTCCGGTTTTATTGTTCTCTTGGATATTATACTATTTCTCTTCAGATGAACATATTTATCTCTATTTAGTTTTTTGTCACATTCAGGATGAGATGTTTTCTTCCATGCATGTTTAGAGGTTTAATTTTGTATGGCCATTGCTTTCTTCTAGGTCTTTGAGAAATGTATCAGGGAGGAACTAAGAGGCAAGACCCGGGTCCTAGTTACGAACCAGCTACATTTTCTCTCACAAGTTGATAGGATCATGTTGGTACATGATGGCATGGTGAAAGAAGAGGGAACATTTGAGGAACTTTCCAACAATGGCCCAATGTTCCAGAAATTGATGGAAAATGCCGGGAAAATGGAAGAATATTCGGAGGAGAGTGAGCAGCCTGTGAATAATGATCAAGAGGTCTCTGCACCTGTTGCCAACGGGACGGTAAATGATACAGCTAAATCTTCTAACAACACACAGAAACCAAAAGGAGGCAAGTCTGTTCTCGTAAAGCAAGAAGAAAGAGAAACCGGAGTTGTCAGTTGGAATGTTTTAGTGAGGTATCTATCATGGATCACTCACTTTTCATTTAATCAAAACTTAAGTCATTCTGAAATATAGCCGAGTGAAGTTGCTTAGGAACTCAATAAATTGTCTTACATTTATTTTGTACTTCCAACAGGTACAAGAATGCCCTGGGAGGCTGGTGGGTGGTTATGATACTTCTCTCGTGCTACGTCCTAACAGAAACTCTGAGGGTATCAAGTAGCACGTGGCTGAGTTATTGGACAGATCAAAGTGGTCCTAAGCAATATGGATCAGGGTTCTACAATTTAATTTATGCACTTCTGTCGTTTGGACAAGTACGTATAGCATTTCAAGTTGTCATATACCTTCTCTTGAATATCTTACCTATGTTAAATGGGATGCTTTCATATACTTTAATTTTTACAGGGAGCTGAAAGCTAAATTTTCTTGTTGATACAGGTTCTTGTGGCCTTGACAAATTCATACTGGTTGATCACTTCAAGTCTTTATGCAGCAAAAAGGCTCCATGATGCTATGCTGAACTCCATACTCAGAGCTCCTATGGCTTTTTTTCACACCAATCCACTTGGACGAGTCATCAACCGTTTTGCCAAGGATTTGGGCGACATAGACAGAAGTGTTGCAATATTTGTCAACATGTTCATGGGTCAAGTCTCACAACTCCTTTCAACTTTTGTATTGATAGGAATTGTGAGCACCATGTCCTTGTGGGCCATAATGCCACTTCTTGTCTTGTTTTATGCTGCTTATCTGTACTATCAGGTATGCAATTTTCTTCATATCTTACACAATGCAGTACATTGCATTATTACATATGAAAATGCATTATCCTGCATTACACCCTATACTCTTCTAACTTGTTGCAAAGAAAGTAAATGAACATTGTACTTTTGCTTGTTTACAGAGCACTGCACGTGAGGTGAAACGTCTGGACTCAGTCAGCAGATCACCTGTATACGCTCAATTTGGAGAAGCTCTGAACGGGTTATCCACTATCCGTGCATACAAAGCTTATGACCGAATGGCCACTGTTAATGGCAATTCAATGGATAACAATTTAAGGTTCACGCTCGTGAACATGAGCGGTAACCGATGGCTTGCAATTCGGCTAGAAACATTAGGTGGCCTTATGATCTGGTTCACAGCAACATTTGCTGTGATGCAAAATGGAAGGGCGGAAAATCAGGCAGCATTCGCCTCAACCATGGGGCTGCTTCTTAGCTATGCTCTTAACATTACAGGCTTATTAACTGGTGTTTTGAGACTTGCAAGCCTTGCAGAGAACAGTTTAAATTCTGTTGAAAGAATTGGGACGTACATAGATTTGCCTTCTGAAGCGCCAGCTGTTATTGAAAGCAACCGCCCACCTCCTGCTTGGCCTTCATCTGGCTCTATCAAATTTGAGGATGTTGTTCTTCGGTACAGGCCCGAGCTTCCCGCTGTTTTACATGGTGTGTCCTTTTCAGTGTCTCCTAGTGATAAGGTGGGAATAGTGGGCCGTACTGGTGCAGGGAAATCAAGCATGCTTAATGCTTTGTTTAGGATTGTTGAACTGGAGAAAGGAAGGATCTTGATTGATCATTATGATATTGCAAAATTCGGGCTAACCGATCTTCGTAAGGTTCTTGGTATCATACCTCAAGCTCCAGTTTTGTTCTCAGGTACGCTGTTTACAATCTGCTAAAGCCCATTTTCATGATCTGTTTACAATCTGTTAAAGTTGGAAATAATAATATGATTATATCCTCCAGGAACTGTGAGATTTAATCTGGATCCGTTCAGCGAACATAATGATGCTGACCTTTGGGAAGCTCTAGAGAGAGCACATTTGAAAGATGCCATCAGGAGGAATCCTTTTGGTCTGGACGCTGAGGTATGTCACTAAATAAAACTCAAGAACATTTGTTTTTTTATGATTTATTGATATCTGGTTTGCATGAAAATTTGGGTTGATTTTTATTCTGATAATTGCTCCAGGTCTCAGAAGCTGGGGAGAACTTTAGTGTTGGGCAGAGACAACTACTAAGTCTTGCAAGAGCATTGCTTAGGAGATCGAAAATCCTTGTGCTGGATGAAGCCACAGCAGCTGTCGACGTGCGAACTGATGCTCTTATTCAAAAAACCATACGAGAGGAATTCAAATCGTGCACCATGCTCATCATTGCGCATCGTCTCAACACTATTATCGATTGTGACAGAATCCTCCTACTAGACTCCGGCCGGGTACCATATTCTCCTTTAGCTCCTAAACTTATCTTTTAAGGGTCCATTTGGATTACAGTTGGCAATGCATTATAAAAGTATAACTTATTCTCCTTTGATTTACTGTATATAGGTACTAGAGTATGATACTCCAGAAAGGCTGCTCTTGAACGAAGAAAGCGCCTTCTCTAAGATGGTCCAAAGTACAGGAGCTGCAAATGCTCAGTATCTTCGTAGCCTTGCGCTCGAAGGAAGGCAAAACAAGTTGAATGCAGAAGTGACAAACCAAAGTGACGGGCAAAGGAGGTGGTTAGCCTCTACCCGTTGGGCTGCGGCTGCTCAGTTTGCACTTGCTGTCACTCTAACCTCGTCTCAGAACGATCTTCAGCAGCTGGAAATCGAGGACGACAACAACATACTCAAGAAAACCAAGGATGCCGTCGTAACTCTCCAAGGCGTCTTAGAAGGGAAACACAAGAAAGAGATTGAAGAGACCCTTGAACAATACAATGTGTCTGGAGATAGATGGTGGTCTGCTCTTTACAAAGTAGTAGAAGGTATGAATTGAACTGAACTCATGGATTCCTTATCCCTGGCTTGGTTTGAACCTACGGAAACAGAAACGAAACAAATCTAGTAGTCTTTGATTACAGGAAACATGAATCAAAATCGGACTAGATTCATTTTCTTTCCGTTTCCGTAGGTTGAAACCAAACAGGCTCTTAAACTCCGAATCCACTTCAAATTATACTGTCATTTCTTCTTTGAATGTGTTGTAATAGTCATTTTCGCGTGTTTAGGCCTTGCAATGATGAGCAAGTTGGCTCGGAACCGGCTTCAGCAACCAGATTACAATTTTGAGGACAGGCCTCTTGATTGGGACCATGTTTAAATGTAACTGAACTTAACCTGGTGCTTTAGAACTTGAGAGATAGAGAATGTAGTGAATCGGTATATGATAAATTGTTAGTGACCTGCAATCAGTAGAAAATACTTGAGATGTTGCATTGTATGTTATGTATGGCTTGGCTTGTGATCATGCGATCACACGAGCTTGTAAACTACATCACTATGCATTACTACGTGGACGTAGCCTGCAAGCCTGCATTTTGTACTGATTATAGTTCGTTCAATGATGTTGATGATAAGGATTTGTGGACTTAAGACTAATAATTGTTCATCTACATTTGTTTTGAGGGCAATGAAGTTCAATTAGCTAGGTACATGTGTCTATATGATGTGTGGTATGGTCTTCAAGATTTATTGCATTTTGAGAGAAGGGGGTCGAAAGGAGTCAAAGGCTCAAAGCACGATTTGGATTCGTAACTTTAGCACTTAATCCCACATAATTACATGTCCTAGTGATCGCTTAATCACATCTGTTATTTTCAATAACAAACAACTATAAATTTTCGACTATCTATAGAGGTGACAAAATGTAATTATATGATTGAGGATTTGAAACTTATGATTTATGAATATGTTCAAATTGTTTGGGACGGGAGGACAATTTTATATTCACCAATGTAAATAAGATTTATTTTTGTTCAATAACTCTTGCTATTTCCTAAAAAGAATATAAATTTTCTTGGATATAAATATGAAATAAAAGACCTAATAATCAATACAATAACAACCTAATTAATGTAATAAAAATATTAAATAATTATAAAACTAAGGAAAATAATAATTCACTTGTTGAAACAAGGAACACACCTTATTATAAATTGTGCGTAGCGCAATCGGCAACAACCACGAACCGATAAACCGGTTTACGCTAACAAAATTGACCTAATAGTAAGAGTAATTGTGAGATTTGACAATTCATAAGGTGTAGAGATAAAAATTGAATCCGAAACTGCCCAACATCCCCTTATCTATCTTACCAGTACTAAATCATCCCATGTGAGACAGTTTCTCGTTTCTTGTCCATACTAATCTGAAATCGAAACTGTGGGTATATAATTATAATTTGATCCCAATTCAAGACATTTTTGTATGAAGAAAAACCTTTTAAATATAGAGGTTGATTCACATAAAAACTCCACTTAAGATACAAATTGTAAATAAATAATAACCGTTAGATTCGAAGAATCTACGGTTCAGATTGAAACAAGAAGCTAAAGAGAGGAATTGGGTTCAAAATAGGTGCGGTGGTAATTTTGCAATTATAAGGAACTATAAGGGCAAACTCGTCCATGAGTGTCAAAACAAAACAAAAGGACGCGATTCTCTCCTTGCTCGTTCGCTCGTGGCTCATTCGATCGTTCTCTGGTTCACTCCTTCTCACTCCCTCGCCGGCGGCTTTGAGTGATTTCCGATGGGGAAGAAAGCAAGCAATCGGAGGAAGCAATGCCAGATCTCCGTTCACGAGTCGATCGGCGGCGACTTCATGGAAAACGGTGACAGTTCGATTCTCCTTTCGCTCATAATTTATGTAGCAATTTTTGCCATTTTCATCCAATGTAAGCTCTCGAAAATCGTTTGTGGGAAGCTTTTTGTGGGAATGCATGAGTTGTGATTTGGGAGGAAAAGAGATAGGGATTTCAAGGTTGGGGAGTTAGGTAGCCGACGGAGCACTCAGAAATTAGGGTTCAACACAGGAAGTGCGGAAAGATGAGACATTGATCCAAGTAAAGGAAAGACTGATGTTGGAGATCTCCTCATGGAGTACTTTTGTTCGCTTTTTTGTCGATCGCTTTCTCAGTTTCAATTTTGTGTTATCACTCTAGATTGTCATTTGAAAGATGAGCAAGGATGCCGTGTTTAGGGTCTTGTGAGTTTCTGAGATATTGATAAAATCCATGGATAGAACTTCTAGTTCTGCTACAATGTGTTGTTTTATGTGATGAATTAGGGAAATTGCAACGCACATATTGGTTCTGTATCTTATTTGGCTTGTGAGGAAACATATGTTAACTTCAAAGCTACTGGAAGATTTGGATTTCAGACACATCGTATGTTTTACCTTATCCTTGTTTTCTCTGTATAGGACTAAGTCTCACATTCCTGTTGTGAGTGAATTTCAATGTCTTCTATCTTCATGTTATGGGTTGCTATGTCATTTGCTTCATACTTGTGCACTCTTCTCAGAGGGACATTCAAAATAATACACAACATTTGTTGTCGTTGTATTGCCCTATCCCGTTCTTGCATTTCTGAGAATTACTTCTCCCTATCCATATGTTTCTTTTGGATGAACTGTGTTACATAGACTTGTGTTGATTAACTGTTTTAAACAACATTAAGATTCTTGTTGATAGTTGCTATTCAAATCTTCTTCTAAATACCAAATTGCAGCTTGTTTCTTCAGTGTCAAAATAAAGATTGTCTTCTAGCATGTACCATTCCATTCATCTTTCTCCAGAGCTGTAGTGTTTGAAATATTAACCTGCGACAAAAGCTTTTGTTGATCATCTATTTTTAGATTGTTTCTTCAGTGTAAATTGTGCCCTAACTGATCCTATATAACTTTCTTTAATTGTAGATAATGCGGGTGTCATTGTGAACCCGAAGGGAAATGAAAGGTATTAATGTTGTCTTGTTTATATTCTTGTCAATACTGACATTTCCTTTTACGTTGTTCAATGCAGGATTTGCTATCACAGGTCCTATCGGGAAGGAGTGTGCTGAGATTTGGCCAAGAATTGCAAGTGTTGCTAATGCTATTGTCTAGATAAATTGCTCCTGTTTCCAAACATCTATCTTTTGCGGACCTAGTTGTTGAGAGTTTTTGTCACAATTTCTTTAGTTTTTTTGGCTAGTTTATGAACCCTTTAGATTGATGAAGATTTGCTTGTTTTGCTCAAATGTGCTTGTGACAATTCAATTACGTCTACAATATTTACAGATCAGATATTTGATTGTTTTGAAGCTGTTTTTCTTATGTTGTGTTGCACAGTGCCAAATGGTTCTAGCTTTTATCCTTTCCTTTGTGCTAGACCCAATTTGTCTTCCCATCTTTTATAAAAATGATCACTTTTTAAACCTCTTTTTCTTATAATGTCACTCAACTCAACTCTTGTAATTATCCATAATTCAGATAGATAAGAGAAAATTAGTGATCTTCATCACAAATAATAGCAAACCCATGTCCTGGTGTATACGCACCACCATTTCCATAACAATAAGAATCATTTAAACATTCTTGCTTGTGTAAACTTTTTTGCATGTTGCTTTTTTGTTTTTATTTTTTTCATTTAGAGTTTGGACGAGGGTAAGCAATTCAATAAGGGTTAAATAGGATCACTTTGATTTTTGGTTCTTTATTGGTGCCAAATTTCCATGATCATCATGCCAACAAACATGTTGTTTACTATATCCTGTGGGTTAACTTTCACCAAAAAAAAACCTTGTGGGTTAACATACCAACCATGCCAGATTATGATAATATTTCATTGGTGGGATAACTTGGATGCATTAGTAAAAACAACACTTAGAAGCAAGGTTTGCTAGCCAAATATCACTAGCCAAATGTTGAGATTGATGTTAAATATTTTGACTTAGATATTTCGACTTAGATAATGTTTGATGGAATATCTAACGTTCACATATTTGAGTATAATGTTCACGTATTTTAGATGTACATTCACATATTTGAGTATAATGTTCACATATTTGAGTATAATGTTCACGTATTTTAGATGTACATTCACGTATTTGAGTATAATGTTCACGTATTTTAGATGTACGTTCACGTATTTGAGTATAATGTTCACGTATTTTAGATGTACGTTCACGTATTTGAGTATAATGTTCACATATTTGAGTATAATGTTCACGTATTTGAGTATAATGTTCACGTATTTTAGATGTACGTTCACATAATTGAGTATAATGTTCACGTATTTTAGATGTACGTTCACGTATTTGAGTATAATGTTCACGTATTTTAGATGTACGTTCACATATTTGAGTATAATGTTCACGTATTTGAGTACCATGTTCACGTATTTTGAAAGGATTTTTTATATTCACATTTTTCTTAAGATGTTCACATATTTGATGAAGTTGTTCACATATTTCATGTCGGCGTTCACATCTTAATAAAAGATGGTATATGAGTGCACAAACGATTTTTTATGTTCACATATGTGTTCACGTATTTTAGATGTGCGTTCACATATTTGAGTGTAATGTTCACGTATTTGAATATCATGTTCACGTATTTTAGATGTGCGTTCACATATGAAGAAGTTGTGTTCACGTATTTGATTAGCATGTTCACGTATATTAGACGTACGTTCACATATGAAGTACTTGTGTTCACGTATTTTAGATGTATGTTCTGATTAATGCTGTCAAATTTTCGCACACATATATGTAAAATTTTCGAATTTGCACAATTATAAAGCATGATCTCTCTCTATATATAAAATTATGAAATGACAAGTTGGGCTATAGTGCAAACAAATGCAGCAAGCTGCATTTGTAAGATAATTCGATGGAGATAGCAAGTAGAGATAGAGAAAAAGGTTGATTGCTAAATTTCTAATACATTCAAGTTCATGCATTATACGATGCATAAATAAGTATAAATAAGTTCCAATCGATGAAATAATTTATCATGTTTGTTTTCATGTTCACGTATTTTCTTTGGGTGTTCACATATTTGATGAGTATGTTCACATATATTATGTCGTGGTTCACATATTAGTAAATTTGCATTTTCACGTCTTTCCTCTGCAAGTTGAACTGGCATCAAGTTGATTAATTTGTGCCTAAAAACCACAAAAAAGGAGAGAGAGAAGGAAATATACATTGTATAATTGTATCGTCTGTGCAAGGTTAATTAAGATAAAACTCATTGAATACATATGGTACTTAGTAGGTAAGATCTTCTGCTTCAATTATGAATTTACTCCTTTTGTACCCAATGAAGAGCTTCTAGTTACTTCTTTATTCTTGGTTGTAAGATAGTGGTCCAACATATCTACTTTACTATAATAAATTTAATACACAGTAAAATTAAAGAGTGGCCAGATTAGATTGCTAACTGCAAAAATATTATTAACTCACAGTTGATTCCTTAAAAATCTTCCAAAAAGTGCTAAAATCAGGAAGATAAAACCAACACATACGTTTTCTATTAAGAACCATGCTACAAAAAAAAAAAAAAGAAAAAGGGGCAACTAAATACACAGAAGAAACATGCATGATCGATCAGCTCATCTGAGCCTCTTCCTGGATCCTACTCAGCAACTCATGCACTTGTGTTGCAACCTCTTCCACTGAACTCATCTTGCTATCATCTTCAACCTGTTTTAGCAAATCAAATTACAATTGACTCAATTATGAGTTTGATCAAATAGCTTCACATTCAGTCAGTTTTGATAAAATCCCAATTCCATATTACGAATCCGGCGATCCTACGACCCAAACAAGTTTTCCGATCCTAGGTAGAACCGTATGGCAGGCAAGATCTTACTGTGAATGTGCACCGATCAAGACCAAGACCGCAGCATGGGAAGCGACGATGATGCTCTCTCGGAAGCTGTCCTTCAGTAACAAGAACACCTTAAAAAATGACAATGAAGTTCAGCATTTTCAGTTTAGATTACCCAATAAAAAGATTACGAACGTCAAAGAACAAAATGCAAGATCTAAAAACCAAACACCGGTAGCCTGCCAACTACTCTAAATCTAATCACCCAATTCAGCAAGACCCCCTTTCTAACATTCAGCACGTATTGAAAATCAAAAGTGATACAATGGCATCGAATTAACAAAGGCCAAGGTCAATCTTCCATTCCGAGGATCAATCAGATCCAAAGCTACCTATGGTGGATCACAAATTCACAATTCATCAATTGACCAATTACCATTCCGAGCATGATAATCTAGCTTTTGATGTTAAGAGCAAATATCTTTTTTGAAGCTGTAATGAAGATTTGCTGCAAGATGCCTTCAAATGAGCGATGCAAGAATCCTCTAGTGTTCATATATGTAACAAGTAGACATGTAACAGCTCCAAGAAGTGGCTTTGCAAATCTTATCTATAATGAACAGTTCATCCTATGACTTCTTTTTATGAATTATGACAATGAAGCTCTTACGATTCTTCAAGCCAATTGCTCTGGTTTCAAGTACAGATTTTAGTTTTGGTTATTAGCCAGTGTCTCTCTATACCTAGAACTAAGGTGCAAAGGACTCCTACACTTCAAAAGTTGCAAAGTATTATGGCAGACAATCAGTCTTAGTTTGAGCTTAAGTTGCATTCAATTGTTGGCTTTCAGAGTAGATCCATTTTGAACACAATTTCAAAAATCCAGAAATTTGATATATCAATCAAGATCGAAGCCAATGTACAACACAGGTAAGTAGAGTACACAACAACAATACAAAGATCATGCGAATGAAAGACACTAACCGCCTTTGCAAAACCCTGGTGAGAATCCTAGAGTTTGTATACCTGGAGGAAGGGCCACCTGAGAAAGCAACGAGGACCTTATCAAAGGGAAGAATCATGTCATTAGAAGTGACGGCCAATCTGAACTTTCCGAACAACGATCCACGGAAGCATTCAGCGCAGAACCGCCCGTCTTCTCCGCCACCAGCAACGCCGTCGCGGATCTTGCACTTGACGCAAGTGCTCCGGCGATCGAGGGATCCGAGGGGCTGGATCCAGCGGCGGAAGAGCTTCCGGTCATAGTCGGCGCGCTTATCCGGATCCGAGAGTCCGTGGAATAGGCCGAGTGGATCCTGATGAAGTCGTCGTCTCCGACAGCGCTAGGTTTCAGCAATCCTCTTCTCTCGCCGGAAGCGAGCGCATCCGGATGGCAGATCCTGACCAAGCGCCGGTAAGCAGCCTTGATCTCGTCGACGCAGGCTCCCATGGGGATCTCGAACACCTCGTGAGCGAATTGGAAGCAATCCGCCCTCAATCGTACCAAAAAACACGTAAAATGACGATTTTACCCCCGTTTCCTTGAAAATTAAAAGAATAAGATATTCTAATCTTAGCCGTCCATCTACGTAATCTTATTTGTTCGTAGTTTTTAGGTTAGGGAGAGTTCTCATTTAAACCAAATCCATTTAAGAATGTCATTATACATAAATAAATACTCCGTATATGTTATTCCACCGTATATCAGTAATTCAATACCATGGCCAGATTTCTACCAAAAAAAAACCATGGCCAGATTAAATTAGAAAGTAACATAACGTTTTGGCATCTTAGTAAAAAACTAGTCTAAAATAAATGCAGCGTGGCGTAACGGTAATTCCCAGAAAGGAGACATGAGTACAATTGAAGGCAATGACCCCATATGCTCATTATGACTTTGACAGACTTTCCTCTTAATTATTTTCTTTTCCTGTTTTCCATGTTTCCTTTTCAGAGCTACAATCAATACGCATGGTTTTTGGGGTTTATCTCCTCCTTCTACGCCCAGGCCCCCCTCTTCTCCGGTACCCTCTTCCTTTCCCCTTTTCGAATTCTCCATCACAATATTAATTCCCTAATAAATTTGTAATAATGCTACATATAACAGTACTGATTGCAAAATGTAATAATAAACCCAAAATCCTCTACTTTAATGGGGAACTAAGTAATGATGTTGTTTTGGTCCCTCCTACCATGTGCCTATATGAGGTGGACTTTTGGAATCTTGTGCACTTGTTCTTCGGAGGGCTAATACTATACTCTTCTTTTCTCTTTTGTGGTTTGCTGTCTTGCAATACAATAAGAACTCCAACTACTTTGTGGGTTTGGATTGTTTTTTAGTGTTAATTTTTTTGTTTTGTTTTGATTCAGTTTTTCAAAGGAATTTCTGAAAGGGTTGACCTAATTCCTCCAGCTCTGCTTGGGTTTCTCACCTTCTTCTTCTTCTTGTTGCTTTCTCTTTCTGGGTTAAGTTTTATTTGCTTGTTGGAGTTAGTTTCTGGCGAACCCTTGAAAGGGACTGAATTGTTTGTCCTTGATCCTTACAAAAAAAATTACCCTCAACTCCTCAAGTGGGGCTTTTATTGTGAGATTTGAGAACAGTTTTGGGTGAATCTGGTGCTTCTTTGAGGTGGGCTTTAACCAAAAGTTTGAGCATTGCAGGAGGAGAGAGCCACATTTGATGGGTAATCCATGCTTCTGAGAAAGCTGGCTTTGCTTAATTTGGGCATTTTCTTGAGTGTGATTGTAGTCTGAGCTCAATTTCCTATGTTTCTAAAAACAGCTTCTGAATATTAAGTTCTGCTGTGATATAGAGGGTACTCTGGTTCTTCTTTTCAGTTGAGTGAGGAAATTGTTGGCTAAAACTAGGGTTTGAAAGCCTATTTTCCAATTTCTGAAATTGAGCTGTTGAAGTTGGTGAGATATGGCTTGCATGAAGTTGGGATCCAAATCTGATGCCTTTCAGAGAAAAGGGCAGGCTTGGTATGTTGCTATCCTGAACCTTTCTTTCATAATGTCTGCATTTTATCACAGAAAAGGGGCTGATTGCTACTTCCCTATGTTGTCAATTGTTTGTCATGTTCACTAGCCGTGATCTAAAAAGGTCAAGAAATGGAGATTTATTGTGTGGATTGGATTAGATAGAATTTCATTTCGGTGCAATTAGGTCAGTCAACTTTTGAATGAGGAAGCTTGGTTTTGTTTAAGAAGGCCTAGAAAATGTGTTTGGTTGTACTTGTGTTTCAGCCAACAGAAATGTTCAACTTCCTTCTCTTAATCTGAGAATTAGTAGTTGCTCCAGAGAGATTCTACCAGCTTCTTCTTTTGCTTTCCAAGTCCACTGTTTCGATGAAGGATGGACTTAAGGCCTTATGATATAATCTGTGTGCATTGTGTCAAACAAGGGTAGCCTAGGATAAATTGTTAGATTTTGAGGTTGAGCTTATAAAGTGTCAGGGTTTTAGCAAGACTTCTTTGCATGACCATAACTTTACTGGCCCAAATTTTCATATGGAAGTTGTTTCTATCTCTGATCTTTGTTTAGGCTACTCACTTCCTAGAGTTTTGACCTTCTTAAGCTCCACATTGTTTTCAGGTTCTGTACAACTGGCCTTCCTAGTGACATTGTTGTTGAGGTTGGGGAGATGTCTTTCCACCTCCACAAGGTAACCGTGTTGTTTTCTCACATATATTCTGTATATGGTTGGCTAAGATTTTATATCTCCAGACTTGAATTTATTAAGTACGTCTAGTTACCTAGTGATTGGAAGGGAATTTGAACACTGCTTTCGCTACTTGTCATGCAGTTTCCTCTGCTTTCACGAAGCGGGGTCATGGAAAGATTGATTGCTGAAGCATCAGAAAAGGATGAGGAAGGCGGTTGTCTGATAAGAATTCTTGATCTGCCAGGAGGCTCCAAAGCATTTGAACTTGTTGCCAAATTCTGCTACGGGGTGAAACTCGAACTCACAGCTTCCAATGTTGTTCATCTGCGCTGTGCTGCTGAGCATCTCGAAATGACCGAGGAGTATGGTGAAGGGAATCTAATCTCACAAACCGAAGTCTTTCTTAATCAAATTGTTCTTAAAAGCTGGAAAGATTCCGTAAGAGCGCTTCAGACATGCGACGACATTCTGCCTCATGCTGATGAGCTCAACATTACCAAGAGGTGTATTGAAACACTTGTAATTCAGGCTAGCACTGATCCAAATCTATTTGGATGGCCTGTAATGGAGCGAACTGAGCCCATGCAAAGCCCTGGTGGTAGCGTATTGTGGAATGGTATTAGTACCGGTGCCAAACCAAAGAATTCGAGTTCTGATTGGTGGTACGATGATGCGTCGTGTTTAAGTTTGCCTCTTTTCGAAAGATTGATATCAGCCATGGAATCTTCTGGGATAAAACTAGAGACTCTATCCGGGTCGGTTGCTTTTTATGCCAAAAAGTATATTCCAGGGCTTAATCGCCGACACGATGGAGCTAATTCATCTTCAGGAACAATACCAACCGAAGAAGAGCAAAAGCATTTGATTGAAGTGGTGGACAAGCTACTCCCACTGCAAAAAGGGCTTGTCTCAACTAAGTTCCTTTTCGGTCTTCTAAAGACAGCCATGATTCTTCACGTGGGACCTGCTTGCATAGCAAATCTTGAAAAGAGAATAGGAATGCAACTTGACCAAGCTTCCCTAGAGGATCTCCTGATGCCTAATTTCACTTACTCTATGGAGACTTTGTACAATGTAGAGTGTGTGCTAAGGATTTTGGAGCATTTCTTGGCCATGGATCAGGCTACTGGTGGCGGAGGAGATTCCCCATGCTCTATTGATGACGGTCAACTAATGGGTTCGCCTTCATTGACTCCAATTACAATGGTGGCAAAGCTTATTGATGGGTACTTAGCTGAGGTTGCTCCTGATGTTAATTTGAAGCTACCAAAGTTTCAGGCCCTTGCTGAAGCTGTCCCTGAATACGCCAGGCCCTTGGACGATGGTCTTTACCGTGCAATTGACATTTATCTAAAGGTATTACTTTTAAATACCGTTGGATTTGCCAAAATTATGATAAAAATTCTGATTTAATAGGATCTTTATATGTTATATTGTCATTTTACATATCTTAATGAACTTTTTCCAATATTGCCCTTCATAATTAAGTGGGTCACTGATTCACATCATATTTAGTCCTACTGTTTTTAATGAGTTAATTCCTAAACCAACTAATTGATGAAGGGTATTTGAGTCAGAACACATACTTTCCTGTGTGTCAACGGCTAGAGTGAAATACCGCCTCTATTCTGATCCTTTATAAACTGTTGCAGTCTCATCCATGGCTAACCGAATCAGAGAGAGAACAGCTATGTAGGCTGATGGATTGCCAGAAGCTGTCCTTAGAAGCTTGCACTCATGCCGCACAGAACGAGAGGCTTCCACTTAGAATCATAGTCCAAGTCCTCTTCTTTGAGCAGCTTCAGCTCAGAAACTCCATTGCTGGCTGTTTTCTAGTCTCGGAAAATCTTGATGGGTCAAGACAGCTAAGAAGCGGGTTGGTTGGGCCCAGCGAAGGAGGAGGAGGCGGTGGAGGGTGGACCACCGCTGTAAGGGAGAACCAGGTTTTGAAAGTTGGGATGGACAACATGAGGATGAGAGTTTCTGAACTTGAGAAGGAATGCTCCAATATGAAGCAAGAGATCGAGAAGCTCGGGCGAGTGAAGGGCAGTTTGGGTAATTCGACATGGGGAAACGTGTCTAAGAAGTTTGGGTTTAAGTTGAAGTCCCAAATGTGTAGCGCCCAAGAAGGGTCTGTTTCTAACCAAAAGAATAGCGTTGGAGGAAAGCCCGAAAAGGCGAGGGAGAGGAAGCACAAGAAAAACGTTTGATTTGATTCCAGTGTGAGGTGTGTAGTGAAGAAGACTACATCATTCATTTTAGATGTGTGGATTTGTGTCTGTGCGTGCTGTTGGAGGTTCTGTAATGGTGGTTTTAAGACAGTATCCACTTGATAGTTTTTAATGGTTTTTGCTTTGCTTGTTAGATGTGAAATAAAATGTTATTGATGAAAATACTCTAAAAGATGTGTCTCAATACGAATGTTTAACTTTTAACTTTCACCAATTGAATTCCAAGTTCAGCTCAGTCTAGGTCCTTGTCAAATGTATATATGCAACAGATCAATAACAGTGTATTAAGAACAGAAGTCTGGAATCCAATAAAACAGAAGCAAACAATATTGAATCAGCCCTACCATATTTATATATCATTGTAACTACTCGTACATTCTGCAAAATTTTCATATGACTTGAAAGCTGTTCAGAAATATCACCAGCCATCAAAAATGGCAAAAAAACGGGGTCAATGAACAATTGCTTGTTTGCACTCACTATCACTAATTCACTATCATGTAAAAAAAAAACAGAATATCCATTTTGTTCGCTGATATGATCAGCATTGTAACATTTCCAAACCACATTAAACTTTTTCCCTGGGATTTAATTAAAGTGTGCCCAGAAGGCATAATAATCACACTAGCAGACTTTGAACCTTAACGGCGCCCCCAATTCCAAACCTTTGGTTTTTGTTTTTGCTCTTCCCTTCGTCTGCAACCACAATGATATGAAATTACAATTCACACTTATTCATCGTATATCATACTGAAACAGGTTAAACAATAAATAGGTTAAATAACAAGTATCATTACTTGGCTATTTCCTTTGAGCGCTCTATGAACTCCTTTGCAATATCACGCCCTTCATAAGATGCAATTACTTGTCGAGTATCGACACGTCCATTACGGGCAACAACTGTAACATAGAAATAGTATACCAGTGATTATGCAGATTTGCAAAATATTGCAGTAAAATGATACACTAATCACCATTGAGAGAGTGCATTTATATTTGATAAACTACTCACACTCAAGAAAAGGAATGAGATCAAGTAGAGCAGTATCATTCATATCTTCAGGTGTCCATGGCTTGATCTGCACACAATTTTCTGACTGCAGAGAATTTTCCAATGCATGAGCACTCACATATATGATTCTAGAGGGATCACGGTTCAGTTTTGAGAAATCCTGCATCACAAGTAAGGCACGACTGACAGTTAATATTTTTTCATATATGGTTCATAGTTCATACATGATCAACCAACCAAGATCCATTTTTGTTTTTGCATGAGATGGGAGTAATCTTGCATACAATAAGTGTTTGTCTGTGCATGTATTTTTTATATGTAGAGGAGTGCTTCATTATCCTATACTTCATTTCAAAATTTATGGAAGGAGAGCAGCCGAGAAACAAATGTGATTTCGCTCATATTTAGATGACTTTGTGGTTGAACGCTGGTTAACCACACAGATAATAAGACTTCCACTACATAATTTCATGAGTAAGATAGGAACCTTTATAATCAGGCCCACTTTGGTTATACAGAAATGAATTCGACATCATAGGTATCCCAAAAGAGCAACCTATAGAGTAGAAGCAGAAGAAATATAGGCTTCAACCAAGTTTTTCATCCATCATTCCTCACAAGCATGTACTTCCAACATCCGTTTACTGACAAGTAATTGTTTTAAAAGCCAGATCGCACTAAATAAATTGAAAATTTGGAAGCAACACAAAAGGCACAACTTACCCTAAAATGTTGACCATTCTGGTATTTTGTTGCAGCTCTTCCCAGGGCATAATGGATACGTAGATTTGGGGTGTTCAATCTCCCAACAATATCGTCCACATACTGTTCATTTCACATAAACAGCCCTCTTTGTTGATAACAATCTAATAACGCAGATAAATTTGCATTTATAAGAGAAAAGGATATTTTGTGTTTACCGTATTCATCTGATCAGAATACACAACAACCTCGTAGTATTGAGATATAAGATCCAAGAAAGCATCAAGGCCAGGCCTTTTGAATGTCCTCCAGCCCCTTTCACGCTTCATATAGGCAAAACAATATCAGTGATCCATAGCTCATCAGAACAAGCCATGATAATCTGAAACAATTGCAAAACGTAAAAACAGGTCCATTTTCGGCACAGGAAGTCTGTCTTGGAAAATTATTAAGGGATACCATCGTCTATATTCAGCAAAGGGAGAATTTTAACAAATAAAACTAGCAATACAACAGCTTCTATAGTTTGCCACATATCAAGCTCCAAGAAACGCAATTTAGTCCATATTAGCTAGAACGTGCAAGTCATGAAGCATTACTAAATTTATTACCTTCCAGTCTGAATGGATTAAAGTTTCACTCAAATCTAGAACAAGTGTATACAGATGGAGCTGCTCATGGGGAGGCAAATCTGGAAGAAGCTTATCTGCCATTGGTTCAGTAAAATCCTACAATAGTAAGAAAAGTTACTTACTGGTAAGTAAAAAATGAGACGGAATGTAACACGAAAAAATAGAAGGAAAAAAAAAACACAAACAAGAAAAGAAAAACCTCCTAATGCCAAAAGTTGCTCACCCGAACACGCTCCTCAATCTTTCTCCTGTACTCTAAATACAAATCAATCGCTTCAACAGATGCTGCAACAGAAGGAAATTAGTTTCAGTACACGCAATTAACAATATTCAGAACATTTTTACTTTATGAAAACAGATTAATAGAGATATGCTAACTGAAAACAATCAGTCATTGAGTATAGCATAGAAATGAACCTTTCATAGCAGTAGAGAAAACAGAAGCTTGAATTTTCTGCACCAAGACAAAAGAGCTTTTCTTAGCAATTGCAAATAACAATATGTAGGGGACATACTAGTATGTTCATATCCTGGAAGCATTTGCCTATCCTAGAAGTGATCTTCAAAATACCAACTAAAATGCCTCGTGCATTGCTTATTCCTATACAGAGAACAGAGTGACTAAAATCTTATGCTACATGAAACTACAGAGCTTCCTTTTACCACTTACATAACCAGAAGATCATATAGCAATGCCAAAATCTAAGGATTTCTGTGAACACTTACATCGACAAATGATGCATCATCTGCAACAGCAATATTTGTCGATGCTCGAAATGTCTTCGCCTTCTCCTCCACTTCCTCCACCGTGTACGCTGCAATACGCGCAAAGAAAACAAGGGATTCAAATTCGAGAAAAGGCACAAAACTGAAAGCTGAATTTAGATTGCACAGAAATCAAGCGACTCATCGAAGACCTAATCGGAGTAATCAAAACAACTAAGCTCTGACAAAATCACGATTTCAAAAAGAGCGAAAGAAGCCTAACTAGCAGAGAATCAAACAGTAAGAACATAAAGGGAGAAAGCGAACAAGGAAACAGACCGTAAGAGGCGTAGCCGATAGTAGCGGCAGCTCCAGTAAAAGCGGTGATTAAGGAGAACTTCAGGAACTTGAGGAATGGTGATCCTGGCGCCGACGGTGGTGAAGACGGTGGAGAAGTTCCGGAAGATTCGTGTAAGGTGGAGGAAGCGGCGGCGGAGTTGAAGGAGGAGGCGGACAAAGGATCGGCAGAAGAAGACGAGAAATGCCGAGGGAAGGTGGTGGAAGTGGAGAGCAGCCTACCGCTGCCATGGATGGAGGTGGTGGTGGTTCGTAAGAGGCGAGATCGGATCACCGGAAACGCCATGTTCGATTAGGGTTTTAGGTTTGGAGGAAACTAGAATTTGGGTATTTAATCAGAGACGATGCTTGGGCAGTACTTCTTTTTTTTCTTTTTCTTTTTACACAACGTTGTACGGAGTAATATTTTTTTTCGAAATAAAAAGGAATTTTTTCGTTGTAGCAACTAGCAAGTAGCAACCGACTTTCATGAGTCCAGACGTATCTACCGTGGCCTTAAAAGTTAATATCACACCGGCTTCATATAAACGTTTGTCCTAATTCACTTGTGTGCTCTCATTAGCTTGATTTAATAAATACTATCATTTCCTAATTATAAATGCCATACTGAATATGAATGGCGGATTCTAGACATTTACGCTAGAGGGGTTAAATAGCTTACTTTGGGTATAATTATATGTAATCATCACGACTTAATCATAATCTTAGCAAAGAAAATGAAACAAATAAAAAAACGTGTATTTTTTTTCTAAGTCTTAAAATTTAGATTGTATATCCACTACACTCACCAAGAGATCATACAAGCTCAAATTTCAAACAAACAAGACACGTTCAAGCTTCAAATCTGTAAATTTTGAAAAAACCTAAAGTTTTTATTAAATCCACCGTAGATTTCGAACTAATATTTAGATTAAGAATTTGTGGATTAAAGATCGGTTTCGGGTCAATGCAGCGGATTTACGGTTCTATCCATAATATCTGTTTCATTTAAAATCTAGGGTAAATTACACAAAACCACCCTTAAATTATCATACTTTTCAGGAAACCACCCATAAAAAGCTAAATTTCAGCAAACCACCCTTATAAAAGAAACTCTTTCACTTGACCACCCACATCCTAACTCTAATTAAAAAATAAGATTTATTTTCTTAACCCTCTAGCCTACTAACACTTTGAAATTCTTTTTTCAAATACATATCGAAGAGAAAACGAACAAAGCATTCTTATTATACTTGACACTTCAAATCAAGTATTTTTTATGGTTTTTAAAGTGTTTATGGGTTCAATTGTCATCATTTGCAAGAAGACAAATCCTACTTTGATGCTTATATTGTGCACAATTGTGAAGAATTGTCATCTGTTGGTCTCGTTTAGATAGTTTAGGGTTTCAATAATAATGTAACTTTATTTCTCTTGAAGTATATCATGTGTATCGTGAAAAACTATTGTTTTTTTATTTTGTTTTTGTGTTTTGAGATTCTTCTTTGTTGTTGTTAATTAGTTACATGCATATGTATGCCTTGGATTTCACTAAAAGATCTTGTGTTTGAGTTGTTTACTTCTTTGCACATATGTGTACGTAGTCCAAAGAAAAAGCTTTACTGTATATTATTGTATAGATTATGTTAATTGGACAATATATGGATTACGTATACTTTTACTATTGTCTATTTAGCTGTAAGAGATAAATGGTTTTTTAATTAACTAACTTAGAGTAATGGAGTTAGAATGTGGGTGGTTAAGTGAAAGAGTTTCTTTTATAAGGGTGGTTTTCTGAAATTTTGCTTTTTACGGGTGGTTTTCTGAAAAATGTGATAATTTAAGGGTGGTTTTGTGCAATTTACCCTAAAATCTATATATATATAATAAACAAAACACATGAATATATTTATTAAAGCACACTTTTGAGTACCATATAATTACAACAATATATTAAAAGGTTACAACATTATTCAACTATTTAATTAAAATCAATTGGACCTTTTAAAGGGCAGTAGGCATGGGGTGCGTCCGGCCCTGAACATGAATATGAAGCTTGGTCCAACAAATCTATCTATCTATTATTATATACTAAAATGAAAGCAAATCCTGGCACCATATTGCGCCACATCACCCCCTTAACGTTATCTTTTTAAATCTTGATTTTATCATAATCTTACACATACTTAATTAAGATATTAGTTTTATCTTATAATTTGAGTTGTTTAATTAATAATTCTATCCAAATATATAAACCTCAATCTTATCATTATACTCATTTAATTAATATATAGATCTACCATACAAATTTTATTTTAAAAAACATTTTTACTTAGTCATAATGTATAAACCATAATCATAATATTTTACCCATTTAATTAAGTAAAAATGACTTGTAATAATCTCAAGTATCAACATTATACCAGGAAATAATTTCATGTTTTGATATTGCTTATATCAATCCGAACTATGCTAATATTAACTAAAATTCATACCGAAAGATTTTCCGGTATACTTTACGGCGAGTTTGATGACGTGGCAGTCGAAAATGTGACGTGGAAATAAATTATTTTTTATTTAAAAATTTTATGGTCCATGTCACCTACCATGTCATATTCATTGCTATCTCAACATATATATCATAAACACCTAAAACAAATATTAACAATTAAAACAAAAAAAATTAAAGCAAATACCTACAATCAAGAAGAAGAAATACACAGCAGGTCCAACAAATATCATTTCCTAATTATAAATGCCCTACTGAATATGAATATGAAGCTTGGTCCAACAAATCTATCTATTACTATATCCTAAAAAAGAAGCAAATTTTGTTATACATCACCCCCTTATTTTAAAATTTATCTTCTTAAATCTTGATTTTATCATAATCTTATACATACTTGATTTTATCATAATCTTGATTTTAAAAAATTTATCTTTTTGAATCAACCTCTTAAGGTATTAGTTTTATCTTATAATTTGAGTTGTTTAATTAATAATTCTATCCAAATATATAAATCTCAATCTTATCATTATACTCATTTAATTAGTATATAGATCTAACATAAATCTTATATTTTAAACAACATTTTTATTTAGTCATAATGTATAAACCATAATCATAATATTTTACCCATTTTATTAAATAGCATATCATTATAACTTATATTTTGTACATTTATTGTGGTATTTTTTTTAAGCTTTCATCAATGGTGGCAAATTCTACCACTATATTGAAGCCAAATATTCATTATATTAAAGTAATATATTAAAACTATATATTTTTATTATCATATCATATTAAAATCTCAATAAAAATGTTATATTTACCATAAATATATCTCTAATATTACATATTGATTACGCATTAGATAAAAAAGATAGATTTCTTAATTAAGATAATGATTTAACATTTTTACCAAATATTTATATATCTCTTATTTACTATTTTGTTAGAAAACAATAACATATATGCGAGATAATTTGTTTTTCTATTTTATCTTATGAAATATTATCTATATCTTTACTATAATAATATATTAATCCAAATTTTTATTTAAAATAATTGATTTTGTTATATAAGTCAGTTTATGCAATCTAATTTAAATGCAAGTTTTTTTATCAGTTATTAATAAAATGTGAAAATGCATCTTATATTATGACATCCTTCCTCTATTATCCGCAAATTCTGCCTTCATATTGTGCCACATCGTCACCCATTAAAAATTTATCTTATTATACCTTAGCTTCATACTATATAATCTTACTCTTATACTTATTTAATTAAACTATAGCTATATCTTAGATTTTGAGTTATCATTACATATAAATCTCAATCTTATCTCAAAATGATAATGCATTCTTATCTTATACAATTCTTCATCAATCATATGAATATATACTTACATATGTGAAAAAGTCAATATAAAAATAAATGGTATTTTAATATAAACATTTGATGTTATATAATAATTATGTAATTTTATAATTGTAAAGATATATATCGTTTTAAACGGGTACACATTGGCTGAAAAACTCTTATCTTTATTTAATTTGTAACTCAGTTTTTCTATCACCCGCTTCGTTTAGATTTAACTATGTATATTTGATCATCTTAATCAAGTGAGTGGGACACTTGGAGTGGGTACAAACTATTGGGTTTTATGTTTCAACCCAATCGATTTCGATTTTGACCCATTGATTTTCGGGAATCGGATTTAAATTATATAATTCTCTATTGGTTCAAGATATGTACATGGTTTGCCTTGGTATCATGTTCATATCGTTGTATTAAATGATCTTGTCAATTGATAATTTCAGTTTGGTTCAAATTTTGATAACTCTAAGTCGATCTATACATATGAATAGGGATATAATCTAGCCAAGTTGAGCCGAACGTTTTGAGCTTAGAATTTTACTTGGATTGTATTCAATTAGGTGCTCATCAAGCTCGTGTAAGGATTCTGAGCCGCTCATTCAGTTTGTTCATGAGCAAACTAAACAAGCTAACACACAAATAAGTAGATGTCATTCAGGTTTTGAAACCAATAAAATATATGGTTATAGTATTATAGTTTGCTAAGAAGAAACATGGCAATTCTTCATTAACATATAATCAATATTGCTCACAAACACACGACTCGAGTTTTCTTATGTCTCACTTAGTTTTTAAACCGTTTAAACTTGGTTTGTTTGCAAATCGAATCAAATATGAAGGGCCGAAAACTGGATTTCTTTTGAATGATTCCGGTCGTATAAAGCGATGGACATATTTCTAACAACTTACGTATAAAATTTATGTTATGAATTTATAGATTCAAGGAACATTGACACAATGAAAATTTTATTATAATTTTAGTTATAAAAATCAAGTTATGAAAAAACAAAGAGATGAATTAAATAGTGGATTTTATAGAGTTAATAGCATGTGCAATTAAATGCTTTTAATTAATACTCCGTAGTAGCTATATGTGGAAGAACATGTATATGCACAAGGATTATTATTATAATTAATTACCATTGTTAAAAGTTGTAAGGCCCGAGGCCCTAGAAGGGCTATCCCATGCCAACCCGAGAGACTTTCCAGGAGGTCACCCATCCTGAGACTACTCTTGTCCTACCACGTTTAACTTCATGGTTCTTTTGACCTCTCTAACCATGAAAAGGAAGAACTCTAAAGGCTCTGATACCATTTGTAAGGCCCGAGGCTCTAGAAGCGTTATCCCATGCCAACCAGAGAGACTTCCCATGAGGTCACCCATCCTGAGACTACTCTCGTCCTAGCACACTTAACTTCATAGTTCTTTTGACCTCTCGAACCATGAAAAGGAAGAGCTCTTGTTGGCATAAGGAGCCCCTTAACCCCTTATAAATTATCAGGGTGTTACAAAAGTAATTTAATTTTAGTGGTGGACCCAAAGGGTGTCAACCAATTTCCATCTAGTCTTTTCTCTTTCTCAGGCCATAACAATTTGGTATTAGAGCTTCCTGTTCCTGCTTCCATGGCTGACAAAACTCGCCTCGTGCAAAATCGAATCTCAGTTCCAGCAAATTCAGACGACGGTGATGACCAATCAAGAAGAGAATTGAAAGTTCTTGGAAGCTACCAATTAGTACATTTCAGAATTCCGCCGTCAACAAGAGAACAATTCTTCTTGGTGTGTGTCTTCCGACCAAAAGTTGAATTGAATTGAGCAGGCAATGTGGCTCAATTGAAAGATTTGGTGGTAGCAACTCTGCCGGTGGATAGGACACCCTCGCCAATGGGACCATATATTCCTCCAACGCGAAATTCCTGTAGTGAGAGGCCTTCGAGCGTACTTGGTCCAGGAAGACCGGAGAACGGCTTCCTGATGCTTCAAGATCACACCAGATGGGAACAATTGCACCAAATCCGGCTCATGACGTGGCAACAGGAGCTCTATTTTGATCGCATCTAGTATGTTGCGGTTTCCAAAGATCGATTTAATTTCTTGCTTTTGAGGGGGAAAAACCTCACAGTTGGATTAGGAAATGGGAGCGCTACTTTGCTATCTTTAGTATTTTGGAGAATTAGAAAGTCGAATTGGCTTCGACGTACATTAGTGGTAGAGTTGATGTCTCGTTGCAAGGGTTCATGATGCAAAAGCCTAGCGTTTCTTAGTTTGAATTGTGTGAGGTTGTGTGTGTTCGTTTTTGTGAAAAGTCACGGGTTGATATTATTGCGGAATTCAACAAGATTGATCAGAAGGGTGACATTGAAGAGTATATCGAGAAATATATGAATTACAATTCGACATGTAGGTAAAATAAACGACACAACAACATTTTTTATGATATATAGACATTCATCTACAAAATACCAAACATACATTCATCATCTCCAAGAAAAACCAATTAATGCAATAATAAGTTGTGTCGAACGTGAGCCTTAGAACATCTCCAAGAGATGATCTATAATTTTCTCTAAAATAGTGTACAATATAGTATGTTCTCTAAACATTTTGTGTTCATACTCCAACAAATTCTCTATTTTGAATAATCATATTATATTATTTTCTATTTTATTTATATATAATATCATAAAATCAAATTTATCCAATTAGAAAAGGGCATGTAGCCATATGTATTAAATGCATTCTCTTGTTTTTTTTTGGAGAATTTCCTAAATATAGGGATGACTGGACATATTTTGGAGACTTTCTCTATTTTGGAGAATCATATTGTAATAACCGCTATTTTTATAAAGTATTATATAATATATTGAAAGGTGAAAGTATATTCTTATGAAATTGTTTTTTAACGATAAACTGAAAACTTTTAAGAAGTAATACTCCCTCCGTTAATAAATACTTGTCGTTTTAGCTCAATTGAGTTGTTAAGAAATACTTGTCATTTTAGATATTTTAACACAAATTTTCCAATATTATCCTCACAAGTTGAAAAGAATTACCTAAATCTATAATAGAAAATAAAAGATCTTCATAAGATTGTGGGTATCTAAGTCAAATCATTTTGTTTCTTAATTTTTGAGACAAATCCTAAAACGACATCTATTTCTTAACGGAGGGAGTAGTATTTATTAAAATATAATTTAAGTTATACAATAGAAGTTTATAATCAAAATATAAAAATAAGTATGTTCACTTAAAAGTAATTTACGAGTCTATGTTATTATAAAGAGGACAAATTAAAAATGTAATTTAAGAAGATTAATATTACAAATTGACAAAAATGAACCGAGTTGGATTAATTATTAATTTTGTATAATCTAAATAAGAGATTTGGGCTTAGTCTTCGTTAAGCCCGAAATCCAACTGAGCCCAATACCCTAACCTTTGAAATAAAATAAAATAAAATAAAAGTATAAGAGCCCGGATTTCAACCCGAGACCTGTCGGGTCATCTTCCCTCTCCGTACCAGCTGGGTTACGAGATCTTGCTATTAGACACGCGTTTAATTTAAAATACCCCAAGCCCGAAATTTTGTCAACTTTTGACCGGTGTCTTCACTCGTCCTTCTTCACTCCATCACGCCAATGTCATTCGGTCACGTCCATGGCAGCCCGAAACCCGGTCGTTCGTCCATTCCTCTAGCCCTCACTTCCACTCTTCTATCCCATCAATCCCATAAGCTCCATCCCGAAAATCAGTCTTGAAAACGGGATGTTGCCAGATTTTTCGAGCCTAAATTGGGCCATAAATAGGCGTCGACTCCGCAAACAAAAATCAGATCTGAACTCCCCTAAAACTCCTCTACAACTCTCATTCAAAGCCCGAGCCGAATCGGCTCCGTTTTCAACCTCCGAAAGAGACGCCGACCGACCTCCCATACGTCGATCCCCACCACCGGCCTCCTGTCGTCACCGAGACCGCCACCAGGAGCTTCGCCGGAGCCTACTGAGCCGCCCACCGTCTGGAAAAGCCGCCAGGAGTCGCTGTCGGGCGTCCTCCATTGTCGCCGGCGTGCTGGGTTGTGGTCGTCGGTGTTGTGGCTGCTGTGTGTTGTTGTACGTACAAGGAGAAGGAAGGGGCTGCTTCAATCAAAGAGAGGTGGGCCTCCCTTGAAAATTTTTTTTGGTTAAAGTTAATTAGTCCACTAAACTAATCAGGCCCACTATAATTTTAACATTTGGTCCATATACCTATTATGAGAAATGTAGATGAAGTTTGTAGGCCAACACTTATGTATTTCTCAGCCCCCACTAATTAATAGTTATGAGGTTAAAACATTATAATTATCTTAAATCATAATAATGACTCCTACCTCATATACTTATAAACATACTATTATCATGATCACATAAATTATGACCTTATAAATTTTGGATCATTGTTTTTATAAAGTTTTTTTTTTTTTTGAGTTGCTTTGTTTTTATAAAGGTAATACAACTGATGGGAGTAAGTAAAAGAGTACTATTTTCACCCCATGGAATTTAGCTAAACTCCTTTTAAAAATAAGCTTGAACTCTTTTCCTAATCGGGACTTATAATGTTAAAATATTATTTTATTATGATTAATGAATTTTAATTAAATACTTATTTAATTTCTTTAAGGAGCGTATTTATAAATAAATTTTACGATAGAGGTTCGTAAGTCGATGATTTTACAAAAAGGTCCTAAACTCGCGTCTAACATTCCAATAAACCGAAAACTTAGAATTATAAACTAATAATTCGAGGAGTTCCTAGACTAAGAAATAAATTAAATATTAATTTATTTCGCTATCATTCCCGTGCCTCGGATTAGGTCGCGCTTCTAGGAGAGCTCGTTCACAGATTCCGTCTTTGTAAAGACTTAACTCTCGGAAATCAAAGGCAAGTGGATGGTTCTCTTGCTCTTTACGTTTAAACGTGAATTTCCTTCCATTCCGTTTAATAGCCATATAATTGTTGGGAACACCTTGTTTGCTAAATAAAATGAACCTAGGGTTATTTTCTGTGTAGAGATAATGACCCCATTGTTATTTATATTATTGCACTGCGCTAGTCCATGGACCTAGGACCGATGATTGTGGCCTCTGATTGTTTCAAGTCTCTTTTCGAGACTTTGTTATGGACTAGAATAGGGATTAGGGGTGAGAGACTCGTCTCTGCTACACCTCTTGAGAATTTGTATTAGGATGTACCTATACCCTAATACCGAGTCATGACTCTTCCTGCTCTACAAGCGTAGAGAGGTGACAACACCCTAGCTAGGTGTTAAGGACTCCGTCCTTCTCTGATGTGGCCCTTGACCCGTTTTGGGTTGCTGCATCTAAAAATCGATAACTGAATGCCCTGTTTGGTCATTAATGGAAGATAAGTGCTCTATGCACAACAACTAATGAACGAAGGGTGTATTGGGTGTGGCCCTTGACTCTTATGAGTTGCCACATCCGAAAACCGTTAGAATAAAGTATATTGTTGAATTGAATTGTTGTTCGTAAATCTTGATGTGCATTAATAAGTTCCCAACAAAAGAATTCTTAATCTTCTTTCGTTCCTAGGAATCACCTCCTTGTGATTTCCTATTCTCACAAGAAAGCTCGTTATTCACCTCCATTCGGATTCGTTCCTTTTATCTGAGTTATATTCGAATGAAGCCTCATCCTCTAAATTATATCACACTCTCACCTCAAAAAGAACCCGATTTGTCGTGCATCGCTCAGTGCCCTTTGGACTTTGATGCCGACATACTTAGCCTTTTAAGAACCTAGTCACATTCTACCACTTGCTTAGTCTCGCGTTAGACTAATACCACTTTCTTTTCTTCCCGACATTGGTCGGCTGGTATTTCCTGCTTTTATGGAAATATCAGGGAATAGAGACAGGTTCGCCGAAGACCAAAGACGAAGACTCGAGGATTTGAAGGAAGGAAGATTTTCAAGAGGTTTCAAGTTATTTTAGAGTTTCCTATTTTGTTTTTGTGAAGAATCTTTTAACCGTTAATTTTATTTCCGCTGCAAAATGATTTAGATGTCTTCTTCACTCAAACCTTGTTATTTTGTATCATCGATCATTGACTTCTAGTCATGTATCAAACATTGATCACTTTTGATGTAATTTAAGTTCAATATTTCATTTTTATGAATCGAGTTGTGTTACCTATCGCCTTGGGTGACTTTGGATGGGAAAATCCGAGGTCACTGGCATGTAATACCCATGGTTTCAAAATAGGGGTGTTACACATATAGAGAAACTCTTGGACTTAAAAAACACATTTCATTCTCCAAATTCATCATATTCAAGAAAACTAGTTATAACCCGGGCCTTGTCCGGGATTTTGCCAATAAATTGATTTACATATGTTATAAGTATTTAGAACAATTAAATACATAATATATTTCAATCTGGTAAGTATCGTGAAAACTGCAACATTTAGAAGCGGTTAATTGATTAATTTGACTGACGTAAACTTATACTCAATTTCAAACCAAACTGACTGACCCGAACCCAACTGAACCAAACTTGTAATGACCCTATCCAATTGACATGTAAATTTAAACAATCCAAACTTGTACTGAATCTGAATTCAAATGAACAACATATCGATCCGACTTTATTAATGGATATATCTCTATATATATCATCTTAGACTTGTACTCAATCCGAACTTAAAATGGCTAACCTACCGAACCTGTCATGCTGATAGCTTTATTTTCCATATATAATAGCACAAACTTGTACTCAGTCCGAATTCAAAATGACCAATGCACAAAATTGATCCATAAATGGGTTTATTCTCTACATATAACATAGCAAACTTATACTCAATCCAAGCTCAAATGACCAACCTATAAAACTTATCGCTTATTCTAACGGTCCAAACTTGTACTCAATTCAAACTCAAAATAATCAACTTACCAAATCGATCCTACCAATAGGTTTATTCTCCATATATGATATCTCAACCTTGTACATAATCCAAAATCAAAATAACCGACTTATCAACCGACTTACTTGATAGTTTTATTCTTGATACATAGATAACTTTTTTATAAAATTTTCAATTGTAAAGTCATCTCCATACACATTCGATATTTTGGATTATTATGATAAATATCTATATTTAGTATTAAGAAATTAAAAAATAATTTGTGTAATTAAATATTTGCGTGTTAAAAATATTAATTGAATTTGTAAACAATTTTAATGTATCAATATTAAGTCAAGATAGAAATGTTTAAATAAATTAAGTATACATATGTAATTGAATAAATCTATTATTCAATTCTATTTAAAATACTTATATCATTGATTCATTAAGCCAAGATAGAAATATTATTTATTTTTAAATTGATCAATCATACACAAAACTCTTTCAAAGGAAAATAAGTGATCATATACAATACACATGCAAAATGCAAATTGTGTTCGAATGTTCGATGATAGGAAAATTAGATCAGGAATGACATGATTACCCTAAAAAAAATCTATCTTAATACATTATAACAAAAGAATCTATCTTAAAGGGTAAAAAAATCTTATTCTACCAAATAAAGAGGGTAAAAAATCTTACGAACTTCTAAGCATATAGATATAATCTCTAGCAGCCTAATTGCAATTTATATCATATCCGTTTTTATGGAACATGATGCACATAAATAGAGTGTCTCTACGGTTAATTAATCAAGATAACATACTCTTTGATATGTTTATTCATTTTTAAGATTTTATATTTTATTTAGAAAATGAAGATATGAACTACCAAGTAAATATGTATTTGTAACTTATTAAATATAAGTTAAATATAAATGGATAGAAAATTAGTATAAAATTCAGTTATTTAAAATAGGGTGAGTGGTTTATAAAATATTATTTTATTTAGAAAATTAGTGTAGATATTTTGTTATCTAGTTGAATGTCTAATTGTAATCTATTATATATAAATGGATAGAAAATCATCATAATAAATCACTTAATTAAAAAAAAGATGAGTGGTTTAAAAGTACGTATTGACGAAACTGCCCTTAACTGCTTCAGGTTTAGAAGTATATATTGATGGGGATTTTCTTGGAGATATTTTAGAGCATCTCCAATGAGGGGCTCTCTTAGAGTCCTCACACCCTAAAAACCCGAAAAAAAAAGGAAAATGAAAAGAAAACTCAAAAAATGATGAGGGGCGGCTCTCACAATAGAGTCCTTGAGAGCCTTTCTCAAGTGGACACATGTCAACCTCCTATTTGCTATTGTTGTATTAATTTTATTCTTTTGTTGTATTAAATTGTTTTTTTCAATTTTAATTTTTGTAAAATACATAAAAGAAAATAACCTATCTATAGACACTCATTTAACATATTTAAGTAAAAATTTTAAATTTTAAATTGTACATGTATAATTAAGATTTATCACAAAATAGATTTGCATGATGTGCACTTGAACAATTAATATATATACTATAAAAGTCGGCCAATTTCCAGCCACCACGTTAATTTTGGCCCCGTTTGATTTTTTTTTTCCAATCAAATAATAACAGCTCTATATCTTTTATTTTCCTTAATTATCTAATCCTTAATTTTATCTTTAAAGCCATACTATCTATCTTTTTTTTTGGGTCGAAGAGTCATACTATCTATCTTTAATTTTATATTCCTTAAATAATTTTATCTTCAACTTTCTTCTATAAAAAATACCCAATATGCATTCGCATAAACCATTCAAGGATTGATTTTCTTCTAGGCTGTCAGATATTTTTAATATCACATACAATACGTATAAGTTGTTCGCGTACTCCTTGATTGACAATATATTATTTTGCATTGATTGACATGTGATGTACTATTCTCCATATCTATTGTTGCTTTATACTCCGTAATACTGATTAGGCCTCTCTCTGGTTGTGGATTGCTTTGAGACAGATTGAGACTATTGAAACTCATAGTAGGTATGAACCTTAACGCCCTTCCTTTTTTTTCCACGGGAAAACGCCTTACTTTTGGGTTGATAATTAAGTTTCGTCTTTGGCCGTATAAAATAGCTAGCCACCCCTATTGTTCTATGTCTCTCCATCATCATTATTTTTCAATATATAAAAACAGATCGATCCATCGTATAACTCTAAAACTTAAATAATATGTACAAACCATTTTAATTAAATTAAATTGTAAGAACTCAAATCCATTTGTTTCTCATATGTAACCTTATACTTACTTAAAATCACGTACAATCTCTTAAATATAAACATGTATTATTAAAATCTATTTTTTTATATAGTCTACTTATTTATAATTTATGTATTATTGATTGGTAGGAGATATAAATGGCCAACTTTATTGAAGAGCTTACAAAAAATAAGACGAATTATACAATCATAGTCTGCATCATAGCAATGTGGAAGAAGAGAAACTTTAAAGAAAAGGAAGACCTTAAAATGGCTCTTTTGGATGAAAATATTTGTTTATTAAACAATTTTATATTTGTCCCATATATTAGTTTACAATAAATGTGTTAATTTTTTTTATTGATGCAGAATTGCAAGATTGAATCTACCATCCCATCTTTCTTTGTCAACAAATTTGTGAAAATCATAAGCGAGTATTCGGATTATAAGATATTTTATTTTGGATTGGTTGACAATGTCAACAAATATAAAATCACTAAACACCCAATATGCATTCAGGTACATCATTTAGTAATAAAAAAATAGTCAGATATTAAAATAGTTTTATCCGCACATTTGATTAAAAAAAAGAAGAAGTTGATTTTATCACTTTATTATTTGATTAAATTAAATAGATTTATCTTTTTATGCCTAAGTTATTTTCTATACTTACAAGATCAACTCCATTTTTTTACCCAATACGATATTATGAAATCTTACTATAAAGATATTAGAATAATTCTATTAAGATATCATTAGGAACAAAGATATTATCAACAATAATAACATATAAAGATATCAAAAAGATATTATTTGATTTACTTAAAATAAACACATCGCCTCCACCGCGGCTCCGCTTCTCTTCCCGGACTCCCGCCCTTCCACAGTTCCACACCCAATCGGTATTTATTAGCAAGTATATATTAAATTCATCGTTCTTTTGATCGGGGCTAAAACAATCAACTAGGGTTTGTAGACTAATTTGTGGTTACAAGTTACAAAATAAAACAATCAGCAAGTTGCTATATTGATCGTTCTTTTGCATAATTTTTAGAATAAACTAGATTATTGCCCGTACCCTGTACGGGACACAATAGATAATATTTTTTGATGTATTAATTAATTAATAAAGGAATGCATAATAATATTATTAAACATTAGATATTGATATCGTCTTTTTAATCCAAAATCGTTACAATATTTTGTTAATCCAAGATCGTGATTTGATGTTAAGAATAAACTTAAATTTAAAATTTATATAATATGAATTAAAGAAAAAGTATAGATAAAACACAATCATATTATTTCAAAATGTATTTGATTAAATAAAAAAATCATATGTTATAAGATTTGAAATCTCAAGTGAAATATTTTATCAACAAATATATTTTTATAATTAATAAGATTTTTATACGATGATAGAAATCAAAATTAAGGTAATTATGGCTTATTTAAATAAATATTTTGCAAAATATAGACTTGTATCGGTAATAATAATTTTTGAAATAGAATGAATATTTTAATAGATCTTAGGTGAAAGACAGAAATTACAAAAAGAAAGAGATAGATGATAGATAATTAATAATAATAAGAAAGAGATAGATGATAGATAATTAATAAGAATAAGAAAGACTTTAAAATTATTTTTCTATAATTGAAAAAGATAGAAATTAGGTCAAAAAAGATAGAAATTAGAAAAAGAAAGAGGTAGATGATAGATAATTAATAAGAATAAGAAAGACTTTACAATTATTTTTCTAAAATTTATTTTCTTAAATGGAGTGGGGCCAGAATTAACGTGGGGGCTCGAAATTCTGTAAATTAGCTAGGGTTTAAAGACTAATTTTAAATTCTGTAAATTAGATGATGGCGTTTTTCATTTATTGTTTTAGAAGCTTATGTGATTATGCTATATAGGTTAAAGCTAGCAGTTGATTACTTGATTTAGTTTGATATTATTTTATTTGTGACCCCTCTAGCAAAAAGTTCTGGCTTCGCCACTTCTACTGTGTTAGATTTTTTTTCGTCAAATTTAATCACCTTTAACAAACTCTACATGTAATCATTCAGTCGGATGACTCGTATTCACTTTGAGACATGGTTCTTCTTCTATGAAAAAATGAAAATCCTTCGTTATTAAAAACCTACTTGTAGGATCGACGTGTTAGAATACAGACGCTGATCCTTGGGGGATCAAAGAACTGGACAACGGAAGTAAACATGAAACAAATAGCAAACAGAATATTGATCCTTAACAGGGATCAAACTATCACGAAACGAAAATAACACACACAAAGAACAAGATATGTAGAGAGGAAACCCAAAGCAACCAAATAGTCACTTTAGTAAAACCTCTACCTTCCTTAGAAGGATTTTCAATGACTTACTTACTTTTATTGATTATCATGAACTACAACGGCAAGTTAAGGTACAAATGTAAACTAGACTCCACCTAAAATACTCTTCTAAATTCTAGCCCTTAGAACGTATAAGCAACTCAAAGTAGACCATATACCTCAGAAACCTGACATCTTAAGCTTCAACAGGTTCGAGTCCTTCTTCAGCTACTACATGTGCGTCTGCTACAACTAATCCCTGAGACTGTGCAGATCGTTGATTCTCTGAACAATGACGTGGAAGCTTTCCTTTCAGAACTCCAATGGCTGGTTAAGAAGCTTCCAAAACTCCTTAAAGTCTCCGTCTTTCGATCTTCTCCAAAACAAAGTCTCCTTTTCTCTCTAGTAGAAGCACTCCAAGCGGATTTCCCAACCTTAGAAAAACCTTAAACTCTACCAATTTATAGTAAACGATTAGGTCTGATGTGATATTATTTTCTTTCCATCAAATAATGTATTTCCACTAATAACTAACCATACACGCGTACGGATTTAAATAAAACAACGTAATCTATACTGTCTATAGTATAAAGTAGAGACAAAGTCTTCACAGAAAATTGTGCCACGTGTCATATCTTCAATAAATAATCGATCGGACCCTTGCGTATGTAAAAAACTCTAATCACAATAAAAAGATAAATATATATATGATTTGATAAAAATAATCAGTTGGGCCCTCTTCTATATAAATTAGATAGTTAAAATCTCATACAATCTTATCTAGTAAAAATTGCCAAAAATTATGAATTATCCCTTACCAAGAATTAGTTGTAATCTTCAGATAAATATTATTATTTAATAAAACGTGATATTTATTATAAAGTAATTTTTGAACAAGTCCACCTTATTTATATTATGAGTTGATTTATTATTGGTATTTAAAAAAACATTGATCATAATACGAAGATACATATATATGATCCTATATTTTTAATGTGATCATTGACGTTACATATCTAATTAAATTGGGTTTATAATCACATTACTCATACATGGTACGGGGGTTAAACTAGTTTATATAATTACTACTCCGTATTTTATTACTACCTCTATACAATTAGACATGAAAAATAAGAAAAAAAAATAAAAACAATCTGCTTATTTGTACGTGAGGGAGAAAAAAAATTAAAAACTTTTGGGAGAAAAAAATTAAAAACAATCTGCATTGAAAATCAACTTTAAGTCAAAGTTCTTGATTTTCTTTTAATTTTCAATCTGCTTGTAAAGTAAATAAGTTTTTACAAGAGAAACTGTGTCATAGTCATAGATGAAAATACACTTATTTAATGAAAAAAATAACTTGTAAAGTAAATTCTACTTGTAAAGTAAAAACTTTTGGGGAAAAAAAATTAAAAACAATCTGTATTGAAGATACACAATTTCTCCCAAAAGTTTTTAAATTGTTTTTCTCCTTCACGTACGATTTACAAACAAGCTGATTGTTTTTATTTTATTTTCTTATTTTTCATGTCTAATTGTATATAGGTAGTAATAAAATAGTAATTATATAAATCAATTTGTTTTATTTAACTTTTTTTTAAAATAGAAAACCGTTATTTTGGATGGAAAGTTGATTTGTAAACACTTTTGAGTACGGAAAGGAATATGTATAAACTACAGGGGTACCAAAAAGAAAAAAAAATTTCATGAGACACCAAAAAGAATTGTCGAGACGGCATGGGTATCAAGAGGAATTTTCCTAAAATCTTTAATAAGATCTTCAATCATATCTTCTTGACTTCTTGGACTCCAAGTAATTACCAAATCCATAAGATATGCTACCCATAATTATTATCACCCTAATAAAGATAATAACAACTCCCAACTGTAAATACACGTCCACAGTATAAGGAAACTCGCCCTTTCCTTAAATAGACCGGCCTCTTGTGCGTGGCTGGCTAGCACATTGATCCCTCTGGGACCAATCTCTCTTTCTACTCTTGTTCTCTAGTTCTCTTGTTCCCTTTGCACCTGTTTTTTCCTAAAACACTCTTGTTCCCTTTGATCCCTCTTGTTCTCTAGTTCTCTTGTTCCCTTTGCACTTGTTTTCTCCTAAAACACTTTGAGAAAACTCAAATCATTAAATCTTATGACGTCTATCGTCATCAAAACTCACGAGACTGATTCCAAGAGACCACTTGACTGTCTGACTGGTCCCAAGAGAATATCAGTCCAACACTACTAGTCCAAACTATTACCAAGATCTAAAGCTAATAAACCAGCGGTGGATCTAGGGGGCGGAGGGGGCAGCCGCCCCCCGTCTAGCTAGCCGAAATAGTATGTGGGAGCAGTGAGGAGTAGGAGTGATGCAGGGCGGGTCGACGGGGCGGTGGACGGAACGGACGGACGGGGGAGTTTTTGCTTCAGAAGTGTAGGCGCGGGAGGAGGTTGAAGAAGACCTATTGATTTGTGGAATTGAGCTTGGACCAATCTGATGGACTTTAACAAAACCTCACCCCTGGGCTGTTCGCCGAGTTGAAGCAATAGAAGCAAGCCCACATTAATTACTACTAATTAGTTGCTTTTTGAATGATGGCAAGTAAATTTAAAAATCATTTTTGGGGACTAAAATTTGGGAAAAAGGTTTCGGTCAAGAAACAAAATTTGGAAAAAAGGTTACAACCAAAAAAAAAAATCTTAGGACAATTAGGTAAAGATTATGTAGAGTTTAATGAATAGAAAAAAAATAGGTGAGATTTATTAAATCATTTTTTTTAGAATTTTAGTTGGGGTAGAGTTACTTTATTCTTCAATAAAGAGACCATTAAAAATTTATAATTTTTTTTGTTTGATTAATTTATAACTCTATCTATCTAGACTTATTCTACTGTAACAAAACTCATTTCCCGATATCCAATTTGATGTAAGTAAGAGCGTAAGATAAAACCCGATTCGAATGACTAAGGTTGCGCTAGGGATTTGAGGTTATACCATTACTCATGGCTTGCACCTTCTAGCTTGTATACGAGCCTTCTAGCTGGTGTATGATTTACTCGGATAAAGTGACTAAGCGAAAGTCCAACCCCCATTGTAATAAACCATCCTTAATTTTAATCGTGACTCTGAGATTCGTACTCTCAAATATCTAGAATGGTGGATAGGAAAAACTTGGAATGTTCGTTGGATACAAAAATGGTAGTCAACACCAAGTTGTAACTTGCTCCTTTTTTATTAATTAAAACAGTAGAACCTTTTGTTTTTTTGGTTCAGCTGTTACCCCTAATATATACAGCTACCTAATTCCAAATACTGTAGTTCAACGTTGCATGTGTTAATCCTAAATTCAATTTAGCTACCAACCAGATTGTCCTAGGTGCCCAATTTAATTCTGCAAATTTCGTGGTCCAGATCGATAGTGACACCATATTTAAAGTTCGGAACGATGAAAGCTCATTAATCTTGTGACCCGGAAAACTAGATTATTTTCTCAGAAATATGAATTTTTCTTTTTAAAGTAATACTGTATTAATTCCTCCCTCCAACTTATGCTTTTTGCTTACTCCATCCTTTTAAATACTACTACTCTCTACACGAGACATTGAATTCACAAATCAGTGCTTGCTCTTTCAATTCCCCAAGATGGGTTCCTTCGAAAACCTCTCGACTCGGTCACTTAACACCGATTTACCCATCATGGTTAAGGTTTGAATCTCAGTTCTTCCATCTCGATCCATGTTAATTTTCTCTTAGCTTGATGGGTTGTACATGTGATGTTCACAAGTTTGTAGCTTTTCTATATGATGTTGAGTTTTCTACTACTACTACTACTAGTACTTGTTTTGTAGATTCTGGAGCTGAGTGAGAGTGCTAAAGATGTAATGCCTTTGGGTCAGGTTTGAATCTTCACCCTTCTTCTACTTATCTTTTCATGACTCTCTTCATAGTATATGTTTTTTGCCTTAAACATGTTTTTTTTTCCCCTTTTTACCTTATGGGGTTTGTCTGAAAGTATTCACAATATAGACTGCTAGTAGTGCAGATTTTTCACTTTGGAGTAGTGGACATTTTTTGCAAGTGATGGCTGTAAAAGGGTCATTCATAGATTGTTTTCACATGTATGGTGTGTGTTTGAAAATGGGTTTTCTTCCTCTGAGGAATGAAGTTATTTAATTTGGTTTGGTCAATATATGGAGATTTTGATTTTCACACTCTTGAGTTAAGTAATGCTAGATCTTATCTATCCAGACTTGCTCACATCCCCAAGTTTGACACTAAATAAGCCTATTAATATATGGTGTTGGTACCCTTGGTGGGTCAATCCTTATAGCTTATCTTATGCAAGACCACGACCTCCAGTTTATTGGCCAACCATTTTAATACTCCGTAGTATGTTTTAGAGTAGGTCCAGTTCTAGGTCCTTTTTCGTTGCTTAGGTTTGGCCATTTGTCCGCTCATTATTTGAGTGAGATTGAGATGTTAGACCGGTTGTCCAAGTGTCAACTAGACCGAGTCTGACATAGTTGTAGCACTTCGTGAGACAATTTCACAGTTTTCGGATTCGGTTGTGATGCAGGGAGCGGTTTACTGGCAGCCTCCGGAGGAGGCCCTAAGCAAGATTAGCGAAATCGCAAGGGACACTTCCAATAGTCGCTATGGTACTCATGAGGGCCTTTTTGAGCTTAAAGAAGCCTTATTGAGAAAGGTTGACTGACCATATTATAAGATTTGTGCTGTCTCTTGGTTTTCAGTGACATTGTGAAACAATTAAGAATTCCTTTTTGTGTATTTTAAACTTGTAGCTGAAGTTGGAGAATAAGCTTTGCAATTCTTCAGTCATGGTCACATCTGGCTCAAATCAGGTATCTCTCTTCTAACCCTCCATAATATGTGGCAAACAAAAAATTACCCATTTCATAATTTGACTAGATTAATCCTAGCTTTAACCACATATATATGTGGACAGGGATTTTTGAATCTTGTGCTGTCACTTTGTGATGTAACCGACTCTGTCGTACTCTTCGCGCCTTACTTCTTCAATGCTTACATGAGCTTTCGAATGACGGGTCTCACGAACATACTCGTCGGCCCTAGTGATCCTGATACCCTTCAGCCTGATGCAGGTGACCTCTACTACCTTCACACTTACACTAATCATATATGTACACATTAACTGTAAAGTTGAGTTGAGTACATAAGTTGATCATGTGTTCTTTGCAATCTATATGCACAGATTGGTTAGAAAGAAGTCTTGAGGAATGTAAACCAGTTCCAAAGCTTGTTTCCATTGTAAATCCTGGAAATCCATCAGGAACCTGCATGCCACACTCTCTTCTCAAGGTCTTTCTCTCCTTCAATGTTTTGGTAAATTTGAAAACATCAAAACGTTTGGGCGTTTTTGTGTAATTTTACAAAAAACCGACCCTTTTATGTACTGTTGAACTTGAGTAGAAAATGAAAGGACTTGAAACTTTTCTTCAATCATTGAGACTTTAGACCTTTATACCTTTATTTTTGTCCAAATCCTGTCCCTTTGGTTGGTAGCCGTAGCAAATGATAGTCCAATAACTATAGCTTTGTTCAACATATGCATGTACTCTAGAGGATTTCGGATATTTGTGCAAAAGCAGGATCTTGGCTTGTGGTCGATAACGCATACGAGTAAGTTAATACACATCACTTAACTAGCTAATTAATCAGATATAATTATCATGAGACATGTAAATTGAAGCTCAAAAAACGAGCAGATACTTCACTTATGGAAGCTCCAAGCACTTTTGTGTGGAGGGGAGGCACGTGATCAACCTCTTTTCTTTCTCAAAGGCATATGGAATGATGGGATGGCGAGTTGGATATGTAAGTAATTAATTAATCACACTCTCAAATGTATAATTATATATATAATAAAGGTTAAGTTTTTTTTATTAATTGAACTCATGCATGCGTTTTGTAGATAGCTTATTCATCAGAGGAAGAGGGTCTTCGGAGACAACTCCTTAAGATGCAAGACAACGTTGCAATATGCGCACCGGTTGTCTCACAACGGGTGGCTCTAGCGTGCATGGAGAGCGCGGGTCAAGAGTGGGTCCGGACCCGAGTCAAGTCCCTCGAGAGGAACAAGGAGCTCGCATTTGACGCGCTCTCTCCACTAGGGGAGGGGGCGGTGAAAGGTGGTGGAGGAGCCATTTACTTGTGGGCCAAGTTACCTGAGGAGTACCGGAATTTGGACATGGAAGTGGTTACTTGGCTGGCAAGAAAGCATGGGGTGGTCGTGCTCCCTGGGAGCGCTTGTGGCGTCCCTGGGTGTATACGGGTCACCTATGGCGCCATTAGGGAAGGCGAGTGTGAGATGGCGTCGAGAAGATTGAGGTGTGGGCTAGAGAAGCTCGTTAGAGATGGTATGGTGGAGTGATTTTACAAGTGTTAGGTTGGAAACTAATAAAATCGACTTACGTCGAAGTATTTAAGTGTAGTGATAGATTTGTACGTGTGGAATGGTGAGCACCCACATTCGTGAGAGATCCATTGGGTCTCTCAACATTAAAATAATGTTATTTTTATAGTTATTTTATTTTGAGGGACTTAGTGGGTTTTAGTATTTATATTAGTAGAGACTCTATGGGTTTCTTATGTTTTTTTTTATTTTTACTATTTTATATCAAATTACATATATACTCTCAAATAATATTATAATAGTATTTTACATCCTAAATAATATCTATATAATATATTATAGTATTAGTTTTTTATTGAAAAGGATTTTAAAAATATGTGTATATATTGAGGACATATAACTTCAATATAAATCATTATTTTTTCTACCAAAAATATAAATTATTACACTAATTATATTCATGTTTTAAAAATATATATAACTTTTATGCAAAACTTATGCAAAATGGATTTGTATAGATAGAGAATATAATTTTATACATTTTATATAAATTAATTAATTAAAATTACAAACAAATAAGTTAATAAATAAAATTTTATGTTTTTTATATTTACTTTTTACTATTAAATCTTATCCATCCAGATCATGACACGTGACGCACATCTAACGGATGGAATATAAACCAATCCGGTGGCGCCACGTACGCGTCCCTTAGAGTCCCTCAAAATCCCTCATGTGAGGGACGTCCCTCACCCATTCTTCATTTTGTTTTAATTTTCTTTTTTTTTTGGGTTGAGGGACTTATATAGAGCCCCTCAATGTGGGTGCTCACCATTCCACACACACAAATCTATCACTACACTTAAATACTTCGACGCAAGCCGATTTTATTAGTTTCCAACCTAACACTTGTAAAATCACTCCACCATACCATCTCTAACGAGCTTCTCTAGCCCACACCTCAATCTTCTCGACGCCATCTCACACTCGCCTTCCCTAATGGCGCCATAGGTGATCCGAATACACCTAGGGACGCCACAAGCGCTCCCAGGGAGCACGACCACCCCACGCTTTCTTGCTAGCCAAGCAACCACTTCCATGTCCAAATTCCGGTACTCCATTAGTAGAGGCCCCATGCTTTTTTCTAAGAGCATCTCCAATTGTGAGAGATCTCTCACAAATAAAATAATATTATTTTTCTAGTTGTTTTATAGTAGAGACTCATTGAGTTTCTAGTCCCTCCATTAGTAGAGACCCAAATCGTATATTTTCTTTTACATTTACTATTTAACCTGAATTAATTTTATACTCTCAAATAATATTATAATAGTTATTGTAATTTAAATAATACTAATATAAAATATAATAATTTTATATAATTTAAGTTTTAATAAAGCATAGTTAATAACTAAAACAAGAAATACAAATATATTGTTCAAGTGCACACCATGCTTAAGCGTAGAAATACAAATATACTAGTTTTACCTGTTGCGCCATGCACGACAATTAGACTTTAAAATATTAAATTATAATTGATATTTTATAATTGAATATATATATGAAAAAAATATAATATAAGTTTTAACGTATGAACATGTTTTAAAAAAAAGAGTGACATATGGACATGGATTTGATACTTTTTTTTCTAAAACCTTATTATAAGAATCTAATTGATATACCTCATATTTAAAAACATGATTTTTATCGTTCATATTTATTGTTATCAACTAAAGTTATTTTTAAAATTAGCCTTTATGTTACCACTATTTAATTATTAAGATATTATCTGAGGAGCGACGGCGTCACGGCGGTGAGGTGACGATGTGCGATTGCCGATTGGGTGACGTCGTTTTGGGCGAGTGATGTCTTGAAAGTCCGAAACTGATTTTGCCAATGATCGTGTATACTGTATACTGTGTTTAGAGTTTTTTTTTTCCATCCTGACCCAAAAAAAAAGAGATTTTTTTTCATTAATCAAAACGACGTCGTTTTGGTCGTTTTTCTAAAATAAAATAAAAATACATGATCTTCTTCTTCAAAGTTCAACCTGTGCTCCATACCCCACCTCAACGTCGCCGGCCCTAATTCTCAACACCAACGTCCTTATTCACCGCTCCTCCGCTATAATACTCAACTCTCTGGCGGGTTGAGGGGTCACCAGACCCCTCAGGACCCATCCCCACTCCGCCCTTGCACAGTAGCATATAGCCCAACTGACGATTGAGAATCAGTATATGGGCGAGTAAATTCCGCAATTAATTAGGTAGCGTTATCTTTTTATTATCTAATATATTTTTTATTATTATCGAGCATGTGCCTTATTTATCAAGCTATGATCTTGTATTTATTAATTAAGTTAGTTCTTCTAGATTATGATATTTATGGTGGAATATTATATCATAAATAAATGATAGATTCCCGGATGGATTGGGCAGCACGTAATTTACTTGCCCGGACCCAATAGCAACCCATCCGATCGACACTATGAGATATTCGAACCCCGCGCCCTTGTCCTGTCTTCCACCATAAATACATGACGTTGTCGATCATGTGCAGGTAGCTAGGTCTGAACCATACATCGTTTTACATAAACGTTGTTCGTCATTGCCCTTAATTAACTTAAGTATCGGAGGTGGATTAGGGGGCTCCTCGTCCCCTTCTCCATTGTTTTGCAGTTCTTGAAGGTTGAACGATGTATTTATTCAAGAAAGAGCAAAGACTTGTACACTACAACTTTTGATGTACTAACATTTGGCGTCATCCGTGAGAAACCAGCAATCGATCCATAATTATGGTGTTGGAATCGATCCCTGAAAATCAAAAAGCGATCTTTAACGATCCTAGGGCAATCGCGCGGCGCGAAATTGAGCACAAACCCCAAAGCGACCAGACCTGCGACCGCGAATCGTCCACCCATGAACGTGGATCATCACCCGAGACCACGGTTCATTCACTTGCACCCGCGGATCGAGCGGCAATGGAGCGAACTCCGAAATTCGTTCGGAGGATCGAATCCCAACGCACGTTGATCCCGATATTCGCTCGGGAGATTAAACCACATCGCGATCTAGGCAAGGCGCCTTGCCCCGATCCGACTCAAAACTTGACCCAATCTACCTCGCAAGCATGTCTATTCATCGCACAAAACAATGGGGACCTGAGTCAGACTAAGTTTGACCCAATCTACCTCGCAAGCATGTTTGTTCATCGCAAGCATGTCTGTTCATCGCACAAAACAACGACGGAATCAAGAGTCATAGCACTATATGGTTTGAACCAACTAAGTTTGATCGAGTATGGTATTCGGTGATGCGTATCGCTGAGTCGGGCCTTGGATTGTTAATCCTTGGAGTTTCCCTATTCAAAGAACTATTTTGGATTGTCGATCCAATAAAAACCCTACGTTTGGGGCAACACCGACCGCAACCTAACTCACGTGCGTGTAAACGTGTTGAAAAAGAGCCAATGATCACCTACGTTACGTACGTGATACTGAAGGTCATTAATTGATTAATTACCGATTAGTCAAAATCCAATCTTGACAACAATAGGATTCGTTAATCGAACGAAACCCCAATTCATGATCTCGTACAAGTAGTCAAGAAAATTCCTAGATCAAGATATGTGATTGACGGAAAGAAAAAAAGCGTTGCTTGGCGAAGTCCCGCTTGTACAAAACGACAAAACTTTTGGGTTAGAAGCTGATATACTCTATTTAGGATGTGTTAAGTCTTGTATTTTAGGGCTATATTGAGTGTTTTAAGTTAGAGTTTGTGCGTAATTGTAATATCAAGACCGAAGACATAAGGATTCAAGATTCAAGAGTTTTCATGATGTTTTCAGTTGTGTACCCGACACCTCTTACTTTAAGGGCTGGATCTAGAGATATTGTGGAAGGATTGATATTATTTTGGTGTCATTGGAAAGCTAACTCGAAGAGCTTCAATTCATGTTTTTACACCGAGTCCAGATTCCAAGCCGAAGAGGGTCAAAACAGCCTCTGAAGTGCTATCCGTGAATAGTACCCGCAAGAGCGATTTCTGAATTGCGGGCGCGGTTTGGTGTCAGAGACGGAGTTTCTATCTTTTGAGAACCGCGAGCGGTTTTCGAAGCGCAGGTGTGGTTTCGCGACAGATCCGAGCGACGCGTTTTTTTATCTTCTTTCCTTTTTCTTATCTTTCCTCTATCTTTATTTAGTTCGGAGAGCATGTTCTCTAGGTCTATATAAGGGGAGCCTTGTCTAAAGTTTTAGGCATCCAATCTCATAATCCAATTTACATCCATTACTCATCCAACTAATTCTTTAGTTTTAGTTCGTATTATGGAGAGCTAGTCTTGTAGAGTTTGTTCAAGGGCTCTGATGTATGAACTTGTAAGATTTTAATAATTGATTTCTATCCTTTGGTTAACATTAATTCTCTTGTGCTTCATCTTATGAATGTTGATTGATTCTGCATGAGTAGCTAAATTGTTGAATTGATTGATTTTCTATCATTGGATCTGGGTTTGGACCGTGGACAAACCTGTTCTTTGAAAACAACTTAACCTAGACCTTTTATCTATGCAACTAGGATTAAGAAGAGAATTGATTATATGCTTTTGCAATTGACTCGTAGCTTGATTGCTTTTGCATGTATCCTGCATATCCTTGTTCTCTATGTTAATTCTAGGTTAAGCGTCCTTGCCTAGGGTTATAAAATTGCTTGGACCGTGGACTTACGATTGTTAATGATCAGAATAGGAATTAACCATAGGTGTGAATGAAATCAATGGATGAATCTATGATCGAGTGATTATTTCAAAGTGGATCTTTTGAATAAGTTTGTTTCCTTATTTGATTGTTTGTTTGCTTTATTTTCTTAGTTTAGTTTAGTTTAGGTCTCTCTCTTATTATTCCCTTATTGTCTTTAGTTAGTAAATTTATTAATACTAGAAGCCTTAGTTCTCTTGGGTTCGACCCCTTATCTTTGATTTTGGCACGATGACTTTAGCCGACTCAAAAGTGAAGAGTGATATGATTGGAATTCGCCAAGGGCATCAAGCATGATGTGGAAAACCCACCAAGAGACTGATTTTGTGAATCAACATGAAAATTTGGGCGGAGACTTCGACTCGCTCAAAACCCTAACGATGAAGAGCCCTAGCTGATCAACAACGATCAACCCCGAGCATTTATCCCACGCCTTAAGACCGCGACCGTGGGCTGTTAAGCCAAAATTGTAGGTTGTCGAGCTGCGACCTCGGGCTGTTGAACCGTGACCGCGGGCTATCTAGCCGTGATCGTGGGTTGTCGAGCGATGAGTGAAGATCGTCAACTACGATTGCGGGTACACAAGCGCCCTTGAGCGCGAACCCTAATCCCGTCATGGGATCCGAACAACCCGAGGTAATTGGGATAGTGTCAACTAAGCCTGAAGAGGTGGCATACACAGGGGAACGGTGAAGCAAACATTGGATCTTGTGAAGGTTCGGAGTCCACCGTGGGCAAGCACATACTTGACATAGCATCGTACACGAGCGGAGAGTTCGACTAAACCAAATCCTAATCAACACAACATCAGAAAGGAGTATTGACATTAGATTCCAAAACCAAGACTTAGAAGGATTTAGCATAAAGGTGGAGACTTCGACTCCAATCAGACCTTGATTGAGGCGATTTCTTCCAAGAGTTACCACGTAGTCGTCGTGGCTCGCAAAACTAAACTCTCTGGTCCTTAGCATGAAATCCAAATTCATCACATCTCAGCATAAAGGAGTATTGACAATGATTCTTTGACTGGGGCAAGCGGTCGAGCCCAAGAGATCGAATGGCTTGGTCATCTTCCAAAGATCAACGTGAGACCTACGATCTTGTAATGATTCGTCTGGGCTCCATGGTGGTCAGAACGAGATGATTCAAGAGGTTCTGGAAAGTAGATTGTGAATTTTACGTTTCTCGTTCACATACCAGTTCCAGATACTTGTTAAAACTGGGTCGAAATCGAATCTCAAGAGACTGCACCATATCTTGCGTGAAGGATTGCCGAGCAAACTTTCGACTAGTCATTTGGAAGCTACACTTATCGGATTCGGGCGATCCATATATACATGGAAAGATAATAGGATGATCTTCAAATCATCTTTAGAAGGTAACCCCAGAAACCCTCTTGAAAAGGGTCAAAGAGGAATCTGAAGACTGCTATCCTGAAAGGATGCAAAATAGAGAAGCCTACTTCCAATCCCTCGTTCGGGAGTTAGAGACATTGACAATTCGCAAGATTTATTTCTCTGGAAAGCTGAAAAAGTTACCTATAAATTCTCTTTTGACGTCCAGACTAGAATCGCACTCTAATCTTTCCGAAATCGCAGATCAAGACAGAGCTGTCTCGTTCTCGTAACATCATCGCACTGATGCATTGCATAAGCTCGTTCGGGAGCTATGAGTTTATGATCGAGGCGATTCAAGATGTTTTGGAAAGCTCAGAGAACATAATATCTTTCATCTTGAGGGGCCGACGCTAGAAACGCGTTCCAAGCAACTCGAAATTGGGTGTGAACCTGAGTACGGGAAAAATAGGATCCATGCGAAGGGATAATCGATCCCGCTTACGAAAGAAGTCGCTTTCATTACGTAGTTCTGGTATTCGAGCATGCTCTCAAGGATATTGGTGGTCCTACAAGAAGAAAAACACCAAGGATAATGTGATAAGTGTGAGAAGTGTCGACGGTTCGCAAGACTAACTCACAACCCGTTGAAGATCCACACCAAAACGAGCCCATAGTCCCTCGCGCAATGGGACTCGAGATTATTGGTCCGTTCCTGAAAGCACCTGGAAACGTACACTACCTTATCAAGCCCTTAGCCAGTATTCGCGGCTCTGATACTCAAAGGTTTCATTTGGGAACACATCATCACGAGGTTTGACATTCCGTTATCTCTCATCTTCGTTAGCAGGACGCGATTCAACGGCGGGAAGCCCATGGACTACTCCAAGGGAATGGGGCTTCAAGTGCGTTTATTTGTTAGTCGGAGATCCCCAAGCGAACGAACAAGCTGAGGCCGCGAATGAAGCCATCACCAAAAGGCTGAAGAAACATCTCGACAAGGTCAAGGGAAGACGGACCGGAGAATTGTCAGCCGTTGTGAGCTTATCGAGCTACCTCGTGGTAGTCGACCGGAGAGTCACCATTGATGTAAGCTCACGACATGGAAGCGGTAATCTTGCTAGCAGTAGGCCTACCAACCCTGAGAACAATGTTGTTCAACCGTAGGCAAGATGAGCAAGCATGGCCGGACACCTCGACTTCGCCGAGGAACAACGAGAGGTCGCATAGGTACATCTCATTGACTACCAACAAGCAGTCTGGCTCGTAGCTCGGCGTATGTGATATCGTACTTTTCGAGTCGGTGACCTAGTGTGTGATACAATACTCCATAATTATTAATTTATGATTTCACTGGGATCTTGTATTTCAAAAGTGTGTTTTTCGAAAATTGTTAAATTTTACACTAGCTCAAGCAGGGACAAAGGCTTAAATTAGTTGATTAGGTAACTTGCTATTCTTTCCTACTAAATAAATAAAATTTATCTCTAATTTGATATGGAATATACAGTATTAATGAGTATTTCATGATAAGAGTTGAAAAGATGGTTCATTTTGAGTATTTCATGATAAGAGTTGAAAAGATTGTTTATATTTTTCAATATGACACATTCTAAGAAACCCAATTGGGAAACAAATAAAATCATCTTAAATGAAAGATTCACCGAATCACATTAAATCAATGCTTTAATATAATGTCCCCTTATAACAAACTATAGAAAGATCCAATAAATATGAGTATTAGAGATAATCAGATGCTTTCTAATTCTTACATTTTTCTAATATACAAAAACTCCCCCATCTCCAAAAATAATTTCCCAAAGACTTCAACTTTGGTAACGGGGGTCGTCTGAAACGTGATAACTTCGAATTTCCCGGTCACACAACTCCCATCTCCCCTTTCCCTAGATTCACGCTTTCACCCCTCTTTCTCTCCTCTAAACCGCCCCAATCGGAGATCAGACTGCCCTGATATGACGGTCGGCGGCGCCATCGGCGGCGGCGAGGAGTGGAAAGCTCACGCCGCCATGGTCATGGTGCAGACTTTGTACGGAGGCAGCCATGTCATCACCAAGGTCGCTCTCAATGTTGGCGTCAACCAGACCGTCTTCTGCCTCTTCCGCGACCTTATTGCTCTCTGCATTCTTGCTCCTCTCGCCTACATCCGCGAAAAGTGAGTGGTTTTGCTTCAGATTGACAGCCTTGATCGATCGATTTGTTGGTTGATGCGCGTGAATTTTGTGTGCAATTTCTTGATCTCTGTGGTTTTGGTCTTCAGCATGCAACTTTCGATTCCATGTTTGTGCTCAGATTTCAAGTACTTTTCAGATTCGAAGAACCCTGCCCTTATTTTGATTTGTAAGTTGGTTCAGTACCATTTGGTGTGCTTTGGGGTTACTAAATGGCAGTGTTCAGAACCAATTTTGCTTAGATTATAAAGCCTCCTTGTCTGATCCATTCATCCTGTTTGAATCGTTCTTGTTTATCAGTAATTGGATAGTAGAGTTTTGCCTGTCTGTCTACCTGAAGTCAAATCAAATATGCTTGTTATGACTGAAATGCTAGTGGATTCTGCTTGGTTTTACTATGACTTTTACTTGTTAGTGCTGCTTTGTTGATTGTTAGTAGGGAAACTAGTTGTCAAATATAGGTCCAAATAGAAAGGTTGGTTGTGGACACATGCTTTTGCTCAGTTAAATTTGAGATATAGTTGAAACTATGCTGAACTGGCTTTGCAGGGATTAGTAATATTTGCCCTTCAAGTGTATTCTAGTTGGGAGGACAAATTTAAGGACGATTTGGACGATGGATAGTGGTCACAGTACCACAAACATATATAACAGTTCTTTCATTTCTTATGTGCAGGCGCATTCGACCTCCAATGACTAAGAAATTCTTGATGACATTTTTCTTTCTTGGGCTAACTGGGTAATGTTCTTTTCTTTCTATTGATACTTCCATAGCTTATTGTTATTATTTTCAACTAAGAGTAATTTTCCAATTTCTTCATTGTGCAGGATATTTGGAAATCAGCTTTTGTTTCTTTATGGCCTTAGTTACACAAGTCCAGCTTATGCTTCAGCAATACAGCCTTCAATTCCTGTGTTTACATTTCTTTTGGCTACACTAATGGGGTCAGTTTGATCAAAACTCTCTTTTAAGTATACATTGAATGCTTTTGTGAAGCTTTTCTTGTTTTGTGCTCCCTTCCATATTGGATTTTCTTCATGCAGCACAGAAACAGTGAATTTGTTGAGAATGGAAGGGCAGATGAAAGTTGTGGGTACTATTGCTTGTGTATCTGGTGCAGTCTTTATGGTTATCTACAAAGGACCAGTTGTAATTGGAAATCAAGAATTGGATTTTGTACTGCATGACATTAGTGCCAAGGCACAGCCAGAGCCATCTGGATGGCTTATTGCCAAGTTTTTGGAATATGGGCTTGAACACTGGCACATTGGTGTACTATGCCTATTGGGAAACTGTATGTGCATGGCCACTTATCTTGCCATTCAGGTATTTTGACTTGTGTATATGACAGTTGTCTTTTCATAACAATTTATGCTAGAGCTGCTGATTGGAGCTTTTATTAATGTCTGATAACATGTACATTATAGAGGTAGAAAGAGTGCCATAAAAGGTTATAGCATTCTTTAAGGAAAAATTTAGCAAGAATCATTGTTAGAGTAAAAGAAAGGCACCTCCTCTTAACAAATACAGAAATATGGTGTCAGTGAGATCCATTTGAAAGTATGAGACTACAGGGAAGCCAATAGAACAACTTTATCTAGCAAGGGCATGGGATAAGCAAAAGTATTAATGTATAACTGAAACTTTTCTAGAAGTCCTTGATGAAGGCAGTGGTTTTGAAATGGTATTGTGTTGCTGTGGTTATTTTGCCTGCACATATGCTCTCCTCTGCAGTTCTACATTTCATGTGCAAAAACGGCCCAAAATCGTTCCGCTGATAAGAGGACATTCTGTTTATCTTTAGAATCTCAAGAAGAGTACATTTAGATTTTTGAAGGGCTTTGTTATTTGTAACCCACTGTTTTGACAATTGTTTCAGGCTCCTCTTTTGAAGAAATATCCAGCCAGCCTTTCAGTCACTGCATATTCATACTTTTTTGGCGCTCTGCTTATGACAGCATCAGCAATGGTAGTGACTGATGGTTCAACCAGCTGGAGTCTGACACGATCGGAGTTGTTTGCTGTTTCTTATGCTGTGAGTATACTGTACATCTATAATCTACCTGAAAATCACAGCCTCACTATAAGTACTTCGTCCAGTTATCAGCTTCATTGCTTGGGGATTGAAAGACAATAAAATCCAAAAAATGGAAAAGGCTTAGTAATGAATTTCCACTATACTCCTTACATTATAAATGTTCATGGCTTTCTATACTGTATTAATAGTCATATTATAATAACACAGCAGCCTATAGCTACAGTGAATGATAGCATTTCTTTTTGAAAAACTAGAGCATCTCTTCAGTCCACTTCAGTCCTGTAGGGTCTGTACTGTAAAAGACCTTCTGCATCTTTTTTAAAGCTTCCATCACAGCAAGTCCATTACTGACAGAGCTGGCCTAATTCATTCTAATGTATAGAGGGATCGATAGCCAGCTTATCTTTCACAAATTATGATTGCTGCCAAATCTGATTGAAGGATCTTACCATACTGATGAAGCTAAACTTGATGAATATGTACTTTTGTTGTTGCCCATTATATGTCAGTTTTTAAAAAGATCATTCTGTTGATAAATGCAGTATTGAGGTCTCTTGAGTCTTGGCAGTCCAATTGGAATCTGGTGTGCTTTGGGATTTTGCTTTCAGTAATTTTTATATAATCACTGACTTGGGATTATCAGTTTTCTTATATGCTCCACAACTACACTTCATTCTTGTCAATTTTTATACGATAAGTGTTGGTTTAAGGTTGCTATGGTTGCTAGTGGTTGGTTGTGAAAATTGCAAACTTATTCATCTATGTGTTTTCTCAGGGAATCATTGCCTCTGCCCTTAATTACGGGCTTCTTACATGGTCCAACAAAATACTGGGACCTGCTTTGGTCGCTCTTTACTGCCCAGTTCAACCTGCAGCATCAACATTCATGTCACTGATATTCCTTGGAAGCCCTATTTTCTTGGGAAGGTTTGGCTCTAAACTCCTTATAAGTCAACAAATATTGTTAAGGTTTAAAAAATCTATCTGCCATCATGTGATAGATCTGCAAGGATGGGTATTTTGACTTACACTGAGAGATATTGCAATAGAAATTTAAAAAAAAAGGCTAACTTCGGTATTGAGAAAAAGTCAAGCTTATACTTGATTTTTGGTCAATGATGAGTATTTTTTTTTCACTTGCTGATTGCTTGTACAAGCTAAATTTGTAATTTGAGGTCAAAAGTCTGTCTGGGAGTATGTGATAGATCTGCAAGGATGGGTATTCTGACATACACGAATAGATATTGCAATTGCAAATATAAAAAAAAGGTTAAACTTGGTAAGAGCAAACTGTCAAGCTTTTAGTGTATTTTTTATCAGTGACTCAGTCGTACCATGAGGTAAATCATAAACTTTTAACTGACAGAAAGAGCATGAGATCAGTATTTATGCATTAGAAATTTCTGTACTACCAAAAGATTCAAAATAAATTTATCTAATTTTTATACTGTTGTAATGTTCTAGTGTGCTAGGAGGTTTTATGATTATAGCTGGATTATATGTGGTGACTTGGGCATCCCACAAGGAAAAACAGGCAGGTTTGATGGTTCTGTCTCACACAGTACGATCACCCGAACCTCCAATCCACAAAGACGCGACCATCATCAAGCTACGGCATATTCTCACGGGCAATTCGGCTGCATTGCACAAAGGGTTGGATTAGTTCCCATGAGATTTTTGAAATGATCACTTTGTTACAAGTAGCTCCATATTTTTTAGCTTATTCTTCTTCTGTACATGGCCTGTGGTGACAGCAAAGTTAGACAATTGCTCTCAATGCTTACCATACCATATTTCTTTAGTATGGTTCTTTTATAGATTCAGAATAAAGCTACATTATGATGTTAAGTTACTTGAATATCAATATAAAACTATTCAGTCTTCTTTTGGTGTCATATTTGAGAAGTTAATCTAAAAGCATGAATATGAGTTATTTGATATCAATATAAGCTATTCACACTTTTTTTGCAAGATAATCTAATCACAATTATGCGTCAAATCATGTTACACTCAGATCTCTGAGATGAAGCTCTACTTACTGAAAATGTACAAATATTTCTCGTCACACATGATACAAAAAACTACAAATTTGATTGTAGCACGCTATTTGCATACAAAAAACTACAATTTTGATTGTTCAATCAACCCTTTTCTTCAAACAAAGACATCATATCTGGATTCTAGATGGTAGTATCTAGAAAGCTTAGATACTTGGACCAGTAAATACTCGAACCTTGGCTCCATTGCCAAACATTATGTGATTTATATCCTGCAAATGGCTCCAGGGAAAAGGCCATGGCAGCACAGCAAGAAAAAAAGGACTTGTAAGTGACACAGGAGTCTGAGTTGCAGAGGAAGGCGATGTCGGATTTCATATTTTTTTTCAATATGCTACAGTTAGTTAAAGTCGAAAAGGAAGTAAGTAGATGGGAAGCGTTGACCAGAAGTATACCTGAACGAAGCATTACAAAAACTGTGTTTTACTCCTTCAGCGAAGCTCGACTCCTCAGCATCTCGTTCCTTGCACACTCCTCCTGAGATTTGCAAAAGCGATTAATTAGAAAATGAAAGAATATATTGAGAAGGAAAAATATAAAACAATAAACTCTCCAAAACAAGCTATATAAAAATGCATTTTCATATGAAGGTTACTTTTAGAGTATGAAGTGAAAGCAAATAAGACTATATGATGCTAGTGAAGCCTATAAGAGGTTAATTTGCTTTTCTTAATGAAAACAGCTACAGATCCACATTGTACAGGACAGTAGTACATACACATCAGGAGACAGGAGTACATATACATAACAATCAGGCCTGATGGAAGTATGGAACATATGTTTTAGCAAAGTTTTCAACAAGCTTGCATAAGGGTATCTGCTAACATATGGGATCAGTAGATGAACTTTTCTCAATTTGTTGGTTACATAACAACTTTCCACAATATATTACCATATCATCTGATATGACCCTGAGAAGTGAGTACAGAAGGTAACAGCTACATGCACTATGATGTACATTGCAAAATACTGAAATTACGAAATTGACCTCCAAGGTTTTGAGTAGAGCAGAGCTGCGCTTTTGATCCCTCATAGCTGCAGCATACTTCTCCCTGAGATCATCGCACTTTTCCTTCTCCTCTTCAAGACCAAGTTGCACCTTATCCAGTTTCTGCATTTGGAAAATCAAAAAATCAAGACCGAAATTTGGTAATTTCAAATTTCAGCGCCCCAAAGATGTCACCACAACTTTGCAAGCTAAAAATGTAATCTCATGGATAAACTACTGAGCTCGGAAAATAGTTTATACACTCTGCTCATTGAGTGTTAATTCAAAATGCAATTTGTTACTCTATACATAATTGCATACGTTAAGAGTGGGAACAAGTTATTACCTGTTGTGTTCCTTTGAGAATAGCTTCCATAGAGTCAATGAGTTTAGTACGGCCAGCATCACTTGAGATAGCATCTTGAAACTATACCACATATAACACAATATATAATTAAATTAATAGATAATGTTGATTCAATTTACTTTCAACTTTTAACTACAGCTGAACACCGCCTTTTAATTATTTACCACGTTCAGATTAAGAGGACACAGAAGTCTGGACTTTTAGATAAGGAAGACAGGCCTATATATCTGTGATCATTCGATCACAAACTTCTGATACAGCGGCTCATAAGTGATCAAAATACATTTCATATCAAGGTGCATAATCAAAAATGACCCAGAAATACCTGAGAACTTATCGAGTTCAGCAAAGATATTTCCTTCAGCATCAAATCTTTAATCTCAAGGAGAGCATTATAGGTTGCATAGTAGCTACGAGTTTGTCGAAGTTTTCCCTGTCAAATTATCAAAACGGCACGACAAAAGCTAGCACAGAAGCTCATGAATCAACCAAATACTAACAGCTCCATGACAATGTAACAAACACTCAGGCACCTGAATTTGAGCATTCAACTCTGAGAAACGGCATTCGTACCTGCATAAAGTGAAGCAATTCCTTACACATTATCATACCAGACGATACAGATCAATTGAGGAGATACAAGACATACTGGATCAATTCTGCTTGGACTGGTATTTCATCAAGTTGTCGCTTAAGAGCAACTATTTCCCTCATTTTTGCACCAAGTTCCTAAGAGCAGTCACAGCCAAATGGCATATCAAAAAGAACCCTCTTACATATCATACAGCTAATACAGAAGTTCAATTCAAATTACTGATTTTGATAAAAAAAAAAAAAAACAGGCACCTGAACAACAAAACAAGATTTACAGCAGATGGTATGGAAAAAGGCAGTAAGTCAATTAACTTCATCTAGATCTTGAAACTCCAAATTAAATGCCAATGCAATATGGATAGCTTTGGTGATTACCATCTTTGCTGATTTCAGCTGCTCCGATGAGTCATGAATTGCTCGATCAAGAACATCAGAAACATCGGCGTTCGTTTCAGGAGAGCTGCTTGGCTGATTCTGCTCCGATTCCATTACTTGGGCTAGCAATGGCGAATAACCCCCAAAAATCTAAGAATGCCGGAGATTAGGGCTTCGAAGTCCGATTGAAAAGCTTCAACGCGTGAGATCCACGTCGCCTGGCCGTGATGGCAATGCCGAATTGCCGATACTCGCCAACTAAAGAACCTGATGGAAGTTTAATTCTTCGAACCGGGTTTGTTTTGTTTTGGCTATTGAGAATTTGAGTTTAGTCCCGGTCTAAACGACGTCGTTCTACACAGTTCATTTATAGGCTCTTGAACATTATCTCGTTTTGACTAGTGATGATCAAATTTATCAAGTTAGATTTTCCAAACAACACAAACAGAGTAACAAATAACACTAACCTGCAAAATTTTGTTTCCCTTGAGAATTCTCTATGGCCTAAGTACGCTCTTAACCGATTCGTTTCCAAATTAATGTACAGTTTTGAGGCTTAAGCTACCAAAGTGTTATTTCTCCCAACCAACCACCCAATCTTCTTCATCTTCTTCTTCACTATGATCCAGCTTTACATCTTCTCTTTTCGACCTCGTACGACCCGTATCGCCTCTCATCGTTTTCGACAGCTCTCGTATCGAGCAAGACGAGCTTTGCTCCATCTTATCAACAAGAACATCCCTCGCTTCCAAGAATCCCAACCCCACAAGACGGTTCCTCAACGCTCCACACGTTGTAGTATAAGGCGGGATTCCTTCATCGATCATTACCTCGAAATACTTGCAGGCCTCCTCTAACTGCCCCTTCTTCTTCAAAAGCCCATGGATCATGACAGCATACGTTGACACAGGCGGGTAAAACCCCCTTTTACCCATACTATCCCAAATCTCCTTCACCCGGTCGAATCTCCCGATTCTGATCAGCGCCTTGAGCAACATATTGTAAGTGTGTCGATCAGGCATGCAATTTTGCCTTTCCATTTTGGTCAATAGCTTGCAAGCTCTGTTGACCTCGCAGCGTTGGCAATGGAAGAGGAGGATCGTGTTGTAACTCCACGTATCGGGACAAACTCCCACGCTCACCATCTCGTCTAAAAGCAGATACGCCTCGTCGATCTTCTCGTTCGCGCAAAGCCGCTTGATTATGCAGTTGTAAGTATACACATTGGGCAACAGATCGTATCTCCTCATTCTGTCAAGAACCCGAAAAGCCGAATACATGTTGTTCTCCTCGCAATAGGCGCGAATGAAGACCGAGTAAGTGCAGGCGTTTGGCTCGACTCCCTTGGCCTTCATCTTGCGAAACGACTCGTAAGCTCGCTCGACGTTACCGCCTTTACACAGAGCCTCCAACAGGCTGTTATAAGCGGGGACATCCGCCTGGCAGCCTCTCTCGAGCATTTCGTCGAACAGGTCGCCTGCACGAGCCGAAACCCCGAAATCGCCCCAACCCCGTATCAAAATGCTGTAGGTTTTCGCGCTCGGGGGAAATTGGGGCTTCACTTGATCGAAGAAATCCTGCGCATTGGCCACGAATTTTGTCTTGCATAAAGTGTACAGGAGATGATCGAGGTCATCTAGGGTTGGCTTGAGGCCGAAATCGGCCATTCGATTGAACGCTCTGATAGCATCGCCTGGGGAATTGGCTTTCACGTACAAGCCGAAGACGAGCCAGAAGAGATCGGGGGACAGTTGCGAACCCTCGCGATCTCTGATTTCGGCGAGGAGAGTCCATATGAGGGGGAATTGCTTCGAGGAGCCGAGGATTCCGATTAGGATCTTGTAGTTGACGGAGCTAGGTTTGAAATCAGGGAATCTCTTGGCCCAGAGGAAGAATCTGTGGGCGGCGAATTCTAGGTTTTTGGTCCTCTTGAGGACTTGTTCGACGAGATCGGTGGTGACTTTTGAGGAGAATGGGGTGAGGGCGAGCTCGAGGTCGTGGTGGAGATGGCGGTGGTCGCTGAGGACTCGGCAGATCTCGTTGACGTCGTCGTCGGGGTCTGGTGGCGGCGAGTGGGAGGAGAAGGGGCGGGGGAGGAATTGGAAGAGGGAGAGAGGGGAGGAGAATGGAGGTCGTCTGGATAGGAGCTTGAGCGACCAGACGGCCATGAAAATGGAGGAGGGAAAGCTTGAAGCTTTGTGGTCTCTGTGTTGCAGAGTAGCGAGCAGAGGTTGGCTGTGTTGCTGAGTAGCGACCAGACGGCCAAGACCAAATTTGTTGCGTTAATGCCGAAAATTGCCCTTTAATTATATTGATTTGCACAAACCACTCAATAAATTGGAATTCGTACTTTTTGCCATAACAAAATTGGCCATGATGATATTAGGCATGCAATATTAATATCACAAGATCTTAAAAGCCCAAAATAATATGAAAAAGAAAGTAATAATATCAAAAAATGAATTTTTTTTTATCAGTGATCTTTTTTAGAATTCATTTTGCATTTGATGCGATATTCTGCTAAACTCATTTGACTGGGAGTAAATCTCATGGAGGTGTATCAAAATGTCTTATGTTCAAGTAGAACATAGAGAGAACCCAAAGGATATGATGAAAAACTTTAGAGAATGGTCTAATAATATCTCCGATTAACGACGGAATTCTTAGAATAGTGATAGAGTATTTGATAACAATGACAATGAATAGAAAAAAAAAATCCTATGTATTTTGTATCATTGACATTGACTAGCAACGATGACAAACAATTGAGAAATTGACTAACTGCGATTTGGATCGTACAATCTGATTGTATAACTTTTGTTCACTAGTTTGATCATGAATCATGGGTCAATCATATTTGAAAAGTGATTGGAGTTGCCGTGAATTTTATTTGAAACAGGGTTTGGAAAAAGAAATTAAAAATATTTATATTATTATTTTATTGGACTTTTAAAAATTATTTTAGTTTATTTCTAAAATATTCAATTTATTTTATATAAATAAAGAAAATTAAAAGAGTTATTAATTTAAAATTTAATAAGGCGGGATATGGTACCTAGATTTATTGCTAGTGTTTTATACAATGTTTCTATTTTTTTAACTTTGGTAAAAACATGACATTTTTATAAACATTTTTCAATATTGGAAATGAGGTACTATTTCTTCAAATAGTGAACTACATAATTTTATTTTTTGGTCAAGAACGAGGGCTCAGCCCGTTTTATTAATTGGAATCAATGTTTAACAAAGACAAAACAGTAATAGGAAGAGAATCATAAATAACATCAGTAAAGTCTAAGGAGAGGCTATGATTAGCAAACCAATCAATTGCAAGCTCTCGGGATTTTGGAAACCGTGATATGCCAATTCTGTCGGTGAAGTAACATAGTGAACTACATAATACTCCCTCCGTTTCACAATAAGTGTCGTTTTAGAACTTAAAATTTGTTTCATAATATGTGTCGTTTTAGGTTTTCAAAATGATTTATTAGGGGTGAATAATGATAATTTTTATTGGAATGTGTATTTGTTGACTAAAGTTGTTCATTCATTGGTCAAAAAAATGTAATGAGTAGTAAGATTAAGAAAAAGTTGTAAGTTTTAAAGTGAATGATTGTTTTTCTTAAAAACTGTGTTAAGAGTTAAAACGACACTTATTGTGAAACGGAGGGAGTAATATCTTACTTGAACGCTCAATCAAAATAAGTGGCCGAAAAAACATCAAGGTTAATCAGGTGATAATTGGAGGTAGTGACGGTGGTACCATGATACCATCGAGTCATCGTTACGTAGCTAATAGTCGTCCGACTCGATTCACTTGCTCAACATGCAAATGTATATAATTGGGTAATTGATTACTTGTTTTATCAAAAGGATTATATTTGTCAATGTTTTTATCACAAAATAAGAGGCTTAATACATATATAGACTTACTTATACATTTTTTACGAACAGATTATTTTATTTGAGTGAGTGAGCCATTTATGCATTGGGTAAGGAAGTTACAACGGTCTTCTTAGATAACCAAGGTATTAGAAAGTTGTCCTAATCCCGATTCTTTCACACCATCTTCTAGCCCTTGCTGCACTTGTTGGGGAAAAGTAGTTTTTGGGAGAAAGTAGTACTCTCTCCGTTTCAAAATACATGATCATTTGGACATTGTACATATATTAAGAAAAAAATGTTATTTCTATATTATCCCTATCAAATGTAGAGTTAATCATTTATTTAGAGAAATATGAAAAATTGTAATGATTATGATAAAGATACTTATTAGGAGTATAGAGATGAGGAAAAAATGTGAAATGGACAAGTATCATGAAACAAGAAAAAATGTCCAAATGGTCATGTATTTTGAAACGGATGAAGTATTTTTTTGTCTTAAAAAACGTAAAAAGTAAGGGAATTACACGTATTTTCAAGAGTTTTGAAAGTAGTTTTTGGATAAAAGTATACTTTTAGATGGAAATGTAGCAAGACCCTAGTCTCTCGATTGTCGTTGCACCATCTACCGTCAATGCAATTTCTTACCACAAGTCCAATACTCCACAAACTAGGCATACAGAAATGCCCAACAAAAGAAACCAATGCACATTAAAACCCAAATATTAGGTATGGACTTGTATGAAACGACTACTACGAGATTTACTATAGGGCCTTATGGGCCCATACAATATATACTTGTGATCCAGAGTCCAAACTAAATGCTAGGTGTGTTTGTAAGTGTTGCAAAAAAAAGGAGGTTTTTTTAATGGATTTTTCTATTATGTTATATAAGGGTACACCCGAAGATACTAATATTAGAATGATTTGGTAAAAAAATTTAAAATTTAGGATTTTTTTTTCATATTTTTTGTGATGGGTTCATTATTTCCTCTTTAAGGTTTAGTTTCATTGTTCAATAAGCTTATAATTTGTCCTTATGGCACACAATAGAAAAATAGCTTTTTAATTAATATATGTCCAACTTATGCCCTTAGGATTTAAACTAGTATCACTCTCCGTGTCTTGAAGACACGGTTTTGATTTAACTGCAAAAATATTTTAAGTTTTATACAAATTTAATAATGTATATATATATATATATATCTAATCTTGTATTGCTTTATTTAATTTGTTTCTTATGATATTTATTTTAATGATATATTCTATTTTTTTAATCCAAGCAAAGATTTGTAGGATTATAATTATGGTATAAGGATTGGATAATTTTTTTTTATCTAAGTTTATTGATTTTATAATTACTTCTTTTATTTTATAGTTCGTTTGGAAAAAATCTAAATCAAATGTATATATATAATTTTTTATACGTGGAATCTATAATAGAATTGTAACCAATAAAAATAAGTCAATTAAATTTAACCAATCAAACTAAGTTAATAAAATGATGATATGCTTCAATTATTTCTTTAATATGTATATATATTATTGACTTAAGTATATATTTATTTAGAGTTGACGTGTGTTCTTTTGTATTATTATATTAACCTTCAATTTGGTATAGTAAGATTAATAAAATACGGAGTATATCTTTAGAAAACTTTATAGATAGAATTTCAATGATATATTCTTTCATTTTTTATTATTTATATGTAGGGTTAATAGTCAAATCGTAACCAATCAAATTGTTTTAATAAAAAAAAAGTGATGCGGTTCAACGCAGAGTTGACATGCATCGCTATATATTATTATCTTAACATCCACTTAAGTATACAGTTATCAGTTATGATGATTGAGAATTTGAGATCCGATCCCTTAGAATAGAAATATATTTACAACCTTCTTTTGGAAATATTTGATGTTTTATAAATTCAGCTTAAAATTAAGAAGACCTATAAAATTACTTAATTACCCTTTGTTAAATTAATTTAATTTCTATAATTCCAAATCAATTCTTCCTTATTATGTTTAGATTTCTTTTAAACTAACTCAGATTAATATTTTAGGAAATGATTTGTAAAGAACAAATATAGAATAATTATATGTGCATAAAAGGGTAGATTGTCAAATATTTTCGAACAAATACAATGAGCTTAAATATCAAATACTTGCAAACGAATGGAGTACATATATACATTACCTAAGATTTGACGATATCACATGTTATTCTTATATTCAATTTGCTTTCTTAATTTATTCCTTATAAGCTTGTGTCTTCGTATATTGCTTAACCTATCCAAAAGGTGTTATTTCGATCACAAAGTGTAACCTCTCCTCCGACTAAAAACAAAATATATATATTCCTCTTGGTCCTAGCTAGCTAGTACTAGAGTTTGCACTAGTCAACGTCACTACATATGATACATATTAGCATCTGTGTTTCGGACATACAAAAATCCAAAACTAGTACACAACTGTTACCCTTAATATCATTTCCCACAGCTAGCTAGCTCCCCTCTCTACTAACGTAACGTATAGAACTTGGTACATATTTAACTGTAAGTTTAAAATTTTCTAGTGGAAGTTTTGCATCACAACAAAAAACTAAGGCAATGGTCCCTTATATAACTAGACAAGTTTGCATACACATGATGCAAATCAGATGCTCATTGTTTAGTCCCTCTCTCTTCTGCACAACTATAGTACTAGCTAGTATATCGTATATTCCATCACATACGTACACTTAAGATATCCTTATATGCACATATGACATATCTTAGCTAGGCTCAGATAATCTTTCAGACTAACATGCATTGTATTTGTACGTGCTCACTGCACAATTGCATATAACACATATTGTATGTTTCTTGGATCCATGGCGTGGTTATATGTCGGCTTCACGTTTATTTGGTTTACTTGTTTTACTCTATATACATATGATGATGGCCCGTTATTTATGTTCAAATAACGGATTTCATGTAAACTTGTCAAAACTCGATCTCCTCCTTAATGTGTCTTGGATGTTATTAACTAGTATCCGCAAGGGTTTGGAGGGTACGACATATCGTGATTTTTTGGCCCTGCGGCCTATAAGTTGTATTCCAGTTTCCATTGCATTTATTGAAGCTTTCGAAATACCTCAATCGATCACTTCTATAATAGTAAAATTCTATTTTTTCGCGCGTAGACTTGCGTAGCTAATAGAACATATTATAGTGAAGCATATAAATGTTCGTATTGTTTTTGTCTTTATCGATCATTTTCGTTACAACACCTCCCTTCCCGATCCGCCCATTTTATTTGGTTGAACTCGACCCGTAATCAATGAGTTGAAGATCGACCAAAACCCATACCAAATTCGAAGCGATCCATCCAAACTGATTGACCTAAAAATTCTAACATGATAGCAACTCAAACCCATTTTCGACCCAAAGCCGGTTGTCGGTTGAGCAGAACCAATCAACAAGACAGATTCGGTTCCACGTCCTACTAGGATATAAGTTATGTTGAAGAAAACAAATTAAAGGAGTTATTTAAATTATTGTTGTATTGATAAGAGGAAGAGGAAAACGTACAAAAGAGCGTTCGACGTACACGACAGAAGCGATTTGTCTTGAAGAGGAGTTGATGAGTACGTTTGCATGCAAGGGGCCGGGGTTCTTGTCATGCATGCATGCCATAAGATGCCAGCGTATGCTTTTTCACCATCATTGGCTTATTACGAGCTCTATCCATCATACGATATTTTTCACCTTTTTCACCCTTCTCAGTAACAGTTACTGCTACCTTCCCGACGACGACACCCTATAATATTAGTATATTCAGATCCATCGATCACTTGGTAAAAAGCTAGGGTTCTAATGATTAAGCAATCAAAAAGCCTGATAGTGTGTATACTTTTGGTCATCATACATACTTACCGATTAAAGACCAAATCCTTCACGTACGTACCATAGAATTTTGCATTTCATATGGTAAGCAGCCATTGGCAAAAAGCTAGTGTATACTTTTGGTTATCCATATATATTTTAATCGATTGTCGGTTCAGCCGGGTTCGACAACTCTTTAGATCACTAAAAGTTTTAGATTCGTCGAGACGGTTGTTGCGGATTTTGTGCGGGGTTTGAGTTGACTTAGTTGGTCAAGAGTGTTAATTTTTTTTTAATTATTACATTTATATTATAATTAATTTAATTTAATTGATAATAAGTACTCCGTAGTATATTCTAACAATTTAAGTTAATATTATTTTTTTGGGCAAAATTTAAGTTAATATTATAAGTCAGATTTAGAATCGTATAATTAATAACTCATATCATGATTTTTAAAGTAACAAATTTTACATCTCTAATAACAAGTGTTACATAGGGAAAAAATAATACTAATAAATTAAAACCAATCAACTATCCTATTTTCATGTAACATTATATCATACATCAAATCACAAGGCTATCAATTGATGTTCAATTTAACCTATATACAAGCTTGTTGTTGTCGATCCCCTATGAAATCATGCACACACATACATACAATATTATTGAAACAAATTAAAACATGACTTGTGTTTGTGTACATTTACTAGGCAGGGGGAAAGACTAAAAAAATTCAGCAATCCCATTTTCATGTAACTTTGTATCATACATCAAATCATAATGCTTTCAATTGTTGTGTATTTCGATTCCTCTAAAACAAAAGGCCAATAACCATGCACGTAGATTCATACAATGTATATGGAATAAACAAATTAGAGAAACAGTGATTTGGCAATCAAAAAAGTTGGCGTGCGGAATTGGAGTGAAAGGATCAAATGCAATCTAGCTAGCTATATATTCAGTTCACAACAACACATTACTCCCTCCGTTTCAATAAACATGTCGTTTTAGCCATTTGCACATATATTAAGGAAGCTATTAAATGGACTATTATACCCCTAATTATTACCTTACTTTTTTACTTTATTGAAAACCACTGCTAATAAACTGCTAATGATTATAAGGGTAAATCTGTAAAGTAAATGCCCAAAAATGTAAAAAGATATGTATTTTGAAACAAAATTTTAGAACTAAAACGACATGTTTATTGAAACGGAGGGAGTATTAAATACTCCGTAATTGACATCACCGTTGAACATATATATACATACATGTGTATGGCAGACGTCAGAGGAAGCCATGCAATCTGAACTTTCAGTGACTGCAACAAATTTATGAGAGTGACGTTACCCTCCGTAACGCGTGCTATTCCATTTACCTCTCTATATTGTTCGTACACCTACCCTACCATTTTTCCCATATAACATCTTATTTACTCCTTGATTAATTGCAATTAGACCTGGCAATTTGGGTCGTTCGGGTCAGTTTAGATCGGGTCGTTCGGGTCAACAGTTATTTCGGATCTTGTTTGGTTCGGTTCGGGTTCGGGTCTAGTTCGAATTCGAGTCGTTTCGGATCGTAATATTTCGGATTAGTTCGGATTCGAGTCGTTTCGGATCGGATGTTGTTCGGTTTTGGGTCAAGTTCGGTTCGGGTCCTTTTCGGATTGCTTCGAATCTGATCATTTCGGACTAGGTCAATTCGGATTCGGGTGTTATTTACAAAAACCCAACCGGTACACATGATTTTTATTTAAAATTTTAAATAGTGTTATTTCATTTTTGTATATTAATGTTATTTATACGGTTAAAACAATTTACCAGGCTTATCTTGTATCATAAATCATTAATTAGATTGGATAACATATTATTGACACATTCAAGACATATCTATATTTTATTGATATAACTTGGCTTGGTGGTAGGGGTGAGCAAAAATATCCGATCCGCTGATCCGGCCGATCCGATCCGATAAACTCCGGATAATTTGGATAGTTATATCTTTTTTTATTCATAACTAATTTTCTTATTTTTAATAATATACTTTGAAAAAGAATGCTAAAACGGATAATTTGGATATCCAAAATATCCGGTCTCGGATATCCGATCCAAACGGATATGCAAAGTACAATGAAATGATTATTGTTTGTGAAATCATTAGAACTTGTTTTTGATAAGTGAAATGTTTGAGACACAATTTGGTTGCTATTAAAAGTCTAGATGTACTTGTTCGGTCTTTTGTTATACATTGTTTGTGTCCATCACCATTCTAATATTTTATATCATTACTTTAAAATTTTTAATTATATTTTAATAGTATATCTACTCTTAAGATTTAGTTTGGATGATTTCGGGTCATTTCAAATCGGCTCATTTCGGCTTAGAATTAGTTCGGGTCGTTTTGGATCGGGTTATTTCGGATCAGGTTTAGTTCGGGTTAGTTTGGTTCGGGTCAGTTTGGTTCGGGTCAGTTCGGTTTACATTTTATTCGGTCATTTCGGTTCGGGTCCGATTCAGATCAAGTCTGGGTCATGTTCGGATAGTTCATTTTTCGTTGTTCGGGTCCAATTTCGGGTTCGGTTCGGATCGGTTCGGTTCTGGTTTCGGGTTCGGATCACTTTTTTCCAAGTCTAATTGCAATCCATAACGTTAGAAAACTGCAAAATAAATATACGGGCCTCTGAATTTGTGCGTTTTTGTCAATCAAGCTCACATACTTTGGAATATTTAATAAAGCCATAAACTTTACCTTTTTCTGTCTTTTAATTAAACACTTTTGGCTAATCGCATTCAACTCATGTTCATAATTGCGCGTATAATATCGTCTTTTTTTAACTTTACGTGGAACTAAATAAAGACTACTCCGTACCAAATAGGCAATATTCATCTCTTTTTTATATGTTTGCTAGCCTTTACTTAATTCCACGTAAGATTAAAAAGACACGAATATTGACCTAAATGCGCAATTACAAACGTGAGTTAAACATGATTAGTGAAATCAGTATTGAGTTCTTAAAAGACAAAAAATGTAAAGTTCAAGGGCTTATTTGAGCATTTTAAAGTATAAGGACATGACTAATAAAAATGTACAAGTTTAGGATCGACTTATGGATGTATTTTACCTTGGAATAAAGAATGTCATAAGTGTCGGCCGTAAGTTTGGGAAAGTGATTTGGCTGAATATTTATGCATATATTTTCATTAATTTTTGCAAGGCTTAATACATGATTAGACCCTACACGTGTACATTTTTGCAAACAGACTCTTCTACTTGTATCTAGATAAATTTGTTAAACCTCCATCAATGATCTTTCATTACATAAAACAAACACATGCTGACTTGACTCTCGTAGTTGATTAATAATTGCCACGCTATCCAATTTTAAGCCACATATGACTATGTTAGTCACAATTACGACAACAAGATAACCTTAATACATAAAATGAACCATTGTACTTGATGAGTAATCCCTTCATCCCTAAATGTTTTTTTTATATCTATTTCCGCCTCTCAAAATGTTTGTCCTATTTTCTCTTATATCAACAATTTCTTACAATACTACCCCTATTAAATCTCACTTTTTACTAGGGATGTGAATTGGGTATCTAATCCGGCGATTCCATCCAAGATGTTTGTCGATCCGACGCGTTTTAATCCGTATCCAAATTAATCCGTTTAAAACTGCACCTGGTTCGTATCCGATCCGCTATTTTTTTTCCGCATATTTGAATCGGATACAAATCAAAATTTCAGATAAATGGATATATAAAAATATCCGTAAACATATTAATATATATATTTTAAAATATGATTGCAATTGCATACCCCTAAATTGCTAATTGTCGTCTACACTAGAATTTTCCCAAATCGATCAAAATCTTTCTTCCTCCCGAATCTTGGAATAACATACAGGTTTGTGGGCTTTTGTGACCCAGCAAAACGTGCCTCAAATAACCAGCCCGTTAAAGGCTTATGGGCTTTTTGGACATGGTTTATAATTTATTGCTTTAAGTAGGTTTAATAAAATGGACAGTTCGGATATCCGGGATATTCGGGATATTTGCTATTAGATATCCAATCCGAACGGATATATTTTCTCGGATCTCTGAGTAAAAATGGATCGGATACGAATCGTTATTTTAGGCAAAAATCCAAAAATTTGAATCAGATTGTATAATCTGAATTAACATCTCTACTTTTTATCCCTTGTTATCAAACCATTTCTTCTACTTTATCTTTTATCAACTTCTTACCACTTTTTAATAAAAAAACCTTCTTACCTCTATAAAATTGCAAAGCTAACCCTTATTTAATTTCAACTTTTATCCATTTCATTCAACTTTCTCTTCTCCCAACACCAACACAACTTTATTCTACTATAAGATAAACATGAAAGAGGCAGTAGATTAAATCACATTTGATTTATAGAGTGGACTTACAAATATACGACTATGACTGAAAATTAATTATGTTTTGGAATTTCTACATGCTTAATTTAAGAATATGTAACAAACCCTTTGATTGTGTGATAAGTGCATGTCATTCACATATATTCATGACTAATAATTAAATAATGATCATGATATTGATTGATCGATCATCATAAACTATCCCTAATACCCACGTAAGATGATTAATTACGACCTTTGCATATGTACTCCCTCCGTCCCATAATATAAGGCTCATTTGTGATTTTGCACAAGTTTTAAGAAAATGTTAAAAAGTGGGTAATTTATAAAGTGTAGTGAGGATAATATGGTAAAATGAGATGAGAGATGAATGAAAAAGGTGTAATTAAAATGATTTGGTGAGGATAATATGGTAAAAAAAGAGGAGAGAGGGATGAAAAAGGTGTAATTTGAATGATTTAGTGAGGGTAATATAGTAAAAGTAGAGGAGAGAGGGATAAAAAAGATGTAATTTGAATTATTTGATGAGGGTAATGTGGTAAATTTACTTTTCCAAAAATAGAAAGTTTGCAAATAGACCTTATATTTTAGGACACCCAAAATGGAAAACGAGCCTTATATTATGGGACGGAGGGAGTAGTAGATAAATCACTGCTACGTTCATCGATCGATCTGTCACATCCATCCATCAATACATATGAATCCATTTTTAACTAATTAATTAATTATCACATTAACTGATCATACACTATTAGACCTAGACCTGACAATTCGAGTTGTTCGGGTCAGTTTTCATCGGGTCGTTTGGGTCGGGTCCGTTCGGGTCAAACAATCATTTCGAGTCTTGTTCGGTTCGGTTCGGTTCGGGTTCGGGTCTAGTTCGAGTCGTAATATTTCGGGTTAGTTCGTGTTCGAGTCATTTCGGATTGGATGTTGTTCGGTTTTGGGTCTCAGTTCGGTTCGGGTCCTTTTCGGCTTGCTTCAAATCGGATAATTTCGGATCGGGTCAATTCAGATTCGGATGTTATTAACAAAAATTCAATTAACCGGTAGGTCCGGTACACATGATTTTTATTTAAAATTTTAAATAGTGTTATTTCATTTTTGTATATTTATGTTATTTATATGGTTAAAATAATTTATGAGGCTTATCTTGTATCATAAATCATTATTTAGATTAGATAACATATTATTGACACATTCAAGACATATCTATATTTTTTAACACGCGTCTCAATTTAACTATGCTAATTAGTGTCAGATCCGGCTAATTACCCGGTTCAACCGGTTAGATGGAGCAGGGCTCCCAAATAATTGGGGCCCCCGATATATCAAATGTTGTATGTAAGATTTAGGGATACAACTTGGCTTGGTGGTAGGGGTGAACAAAAATATCCGATCCGTCGATCCGATCCGATAAAATCCGGATAATTTGGATAGTTATATCTTTTTTAATTCATAAATTTTCTTATTTTTAGTAATATAATTTGAAAAAGAATGCTAAAACGGATAATTTGGATATCCAAAATATTCAGTCTCGGATATCCGATCCAAACGGATATTTCTTATCTGATATCCGGTTAATAACGGATCGGATACGGATCACTAAGTTTGACCCAAAAAATTCGGATATCCGCTATTTCGGATAGGATCTGATAATCCGTTTGCTCACCCCTACTTGGTGGTGTAGACTGTAGAGTAGACTATAGTATAGAGTTTAGAAATGTTGTAAATGATCGGTTGTTCGAAACTCTATCTTTTTTTTTCATTTCTTTTATTTTCTTATTGTGTGGCTCATTGTCTCATTAAGCCCTAAAGTTTTCTTCTTACACAATTTGGTTGCTATTAAAAGTGTAGATGTACTTGTTCGGTCTTTTGCTATACATTGTTTGTGTGCACCACCATTCTAATATTTTATATCATTACTTTTTAATTTTTAATTATATTTTTAATAGTATATCTACTCTTAAGATTTAGTTTAGATGATTTCTGGTCATTTCAGATCGGGTCATTTCGGGTCAAAATTAGTTTGGGTCGTTTTGGATCGGGTCATTTTGGATCGGGTTATTTCGGGTCAAGTTTAGGTGGGGTCAGTTCGGTTCGGGTCAGTTCGGGTTTGGGTCACTTCGGATTACATTTTATTCGGGTCATCTAGGTTCGGGTCGGGTTCAGATCGGGTCTGGGTCATGTTCGGATGGTTCATTTTTCATTGTTCGGGTCAAATTATGGGTTCGGGTCGGGTTAGTTCAGTTCGGGTTTCAGGTTCGGGTCACTTTCTGCCGAGTCTAATTAGACCCGTCAAACGGGATGTTTGGCGGGGTGATTTCTAGTTATTTCGGATATGGATTGAGTGCGGGTTCGAAACAATCGGGTTACATGTTAAGTCGGGTTAGGTTTTGACATGTTACTATGAAGGTTTGGGTCAACGTAACGTGTCAGGAACTTGAATTTTTAATGAAGGTTAAAGTAATATTATGATTAAATAATAATACTTATTAATAAAATTTTATTTTTATAGTAAAAGCTGTTATTAAAAAATTTAAAATAAACTATATCTATTCTATATATAAAAAATCAGGTCAATCTAATATGTTCGAGTCGGGTTCAGATTTCAACTTAATCGAATTCGGATCAATCGAATGTAGTTTTTTTCTTATACTCACTATTTTTTGGATCAGATTTCAAGTCTAAAATTCTTGATCGGTTCGAATCGGTTCGGGTTTAACAGTTATATATACCCTATGTATATATGTATATGACTCCCCTCATTAGTCTGGTCCTCGACTGCACTTTCAATTGCCATGTTCTAGCCTGGATTAGCGGGGTCCACCATATCTACCAGGACCCCTCTTTCCTTTGCATATTTTGGATGCATTGTGAAAAATGCACATTCCTATATACCCCATATAATAGGGTTATCATAAGAGACACCCTCTACAAATAGAATACTAATTTGGCATTTCTTCTCTTTACTATCCCCTAACGTACACTCTGAAATGTTCATACGTTATAAATTCTGCAATGTTTTGATGGTGATACATGCATGAATCCTAGCCTGCATAACTGTACACTACTATATCATACATATTGTACATGTGAATTCTATTTAGTTAAGTTCAAATTAAAATTCAGTTCTTAAATTGTGAGACCATCACAATGTTAATTATAAGAGTACGGATTTATATATCTTAATTACATACATAAGTACCCTATCTAATTTCTAGTACACATATAATGTTGCTAAGCACAACAGACTTTCCTAGATGCACCTAAACTCATTCAAAATGTAAAAATAGAAAAAGAGGTGTGTAAACTTGTTTAATTAATTAAGTCTTCGACATTAGGCATTCCATTAGCCTCTAGGGTAGTATCCCAAGATCTCCCGTACTACGCTCATAGGTAGTATCCTTGACCAACAAAAACTTGTGTAATTAACATGTTTTTTTCAACAAGGAAATAGTTTCGATTTTCTAAGCAAGCTTGATTTATTGAGACACCGAGCGAAGTTTTGTAGTAGGACAAACTGGTATATGACTGAAAAAAACAACATCAACCTAAAGGGATAACAAAGAAAATAACGTGTAATTATGTAAAGTTATGAAAGTTTGATGAGGGGTTAATATATCAGATACACAGGTCAGTAATTAAAAATTAACACGACATTGTGTCATTATGAATTAACAATTTGACGTGTACTTAACTTTCTCTTAGCCTTCGGGCATCTGGTCAAGCAGTTTAATCTCCAAGGATAGTAATCAGAGGTCACTTGTTCGATTCTAATAGGCAATAGCCTCAACATAAAAAAAACCTCTCTTGAAAGTGCAAAAAACCTTGGGACATCATTTGATCTTTTGCAATAAGTTATTAGAAACTACACCTCGACCTCCTTCGAAACATTAACTCATCCCAAACACTCAAATGAGCTCAATCGAACAAATATATGTATCAAATTGCGATGAGTTATGGTTTAGATTTTATAGGATTTAGCATTTAGAGGGTATAACTGTATAAGTTTCAAGATTTGTGATTTAGGTTTAGAGTTAATGTAACGGATCCCACGTTTTTGAAATTTGTTAGTGATTAGGTCTGGTCACTCTATAACCTGTTAATTGTTGGTCAGGTTTTAAACAAAAAAACTTGAACATGCTAGGGACGATAAGGGTCACCCGATCCGGTTGAATTTTGACATGTTCAACCCTAGTGTCCAACCTATTAACAAATATATGGAACTACATTTTGAAAAAAATAAAAAAATATATGGAACTACATTTTACTACACATTTCACCAAGGTGTCTTTGATCTCCTAACTTCTAGTCTAAAGACCAACTAACAAGTAACAACCAAGAGTCCGCACTAAACATTTTGTTGATTTTGGAAACAATAACGTTCTCTGCTCATCTGCTACTACATATTTATAGTTGATTTTGGTGGTACATGCAAAAGCATCATGGTGATCATTTTTGGGAAAGGTTTTTCCTTGAAATGCATTTGGGAAAAGCTTTTCTGCAAAATGCATTTGGGAAAAGCTGGTTCAGCCTTTGGATTTTACACCTTTTTCTTTGTACGCCCACTCTAAAAACCACCACAACTCTCAGTTCCATACACGCTATACTATTAAGAAACTTGCTTTTTCAGACACCAAAAAAAGCATGTAAGAATGAGTAACAAGAACTGTAAACAAACCAGCAAAATTTGCAAGTTCCAACCACCAAACAGAGCAAAATTAAAAAAAGAGGGTATTCTATATGAAATGACCTCAGTTCTGCATCATCCACTGTAACAAGCTAAAGGTAAATTAAATGCCATTTTTGTCACCCAAAAGAGGGATTTACGTCATCACACATCCCACACGAAAGTGCATAGGCCAAAACTGTTCCTAAACATCAAAACATGGGACTTGATGATGTCAGCGTTGACCCCTGCCCCCTACCCACGTTTGACTTGTGTTCTTTGCACACGTCTTTTCCATTAATCACTATGGAGTACTCCATTTGGGTATTAAGACTTAATTGCCCACCAACCCAAAATTGAATCTTTAAGCATTTATCAGTTCAAAAACTGTTGTATTTTGGAGATATGATTGTGAGAAAGTCTTAAAGCTTTTTTCTTCATTTGGGGTTCTTACTTGAATGTGGACACAGATGATTAACCAGTGTACTACTATTTGAATACAATCTCTTCAACACTGTAGAAAGATTGTACGGAGTATATCAGAGAAATTTCAGTTCAAAGCACTGGTGCTTGGAAATTGCTATTTAAACCATTTTCTAAGTACTCATACCAACCAACTAACCATTGCTACAATTGATATAAATTAGAATTTTAAAAGAAAAACTGCTGCTAAAACCAAAACAAGGGATTTACCATAGATTGATTTACAGTGCCCCCAACTATTCTACAAAATTTAACAATTTACAAAAAAAAAGAAAAAAAAGAAAAAAAGATTGCCCTGAAAAGTAAAAAAAGTGAAAAACTTGAAAGCTAATTCCTTGATTTGTTGCCAGCAACTCTGGTTGGTTATTTGGGTGATTTTTCCTTGAACTTGTTGTTATTCATCAGAGGTGATGTAATGGCTTCCACTGATCTGCAAGGTCTCTAGCAATTTTAAATGCATCAGAAACAGTGCCCATTAAGCCCTTCCTGGTGAATCCAACTGCATACAATCCATTTTCACCTTTCCACCCATTTGGAAATGGGTCTTTTGGCATCCCATTTTCTGTGAAAAACCCACTTTCCTGCATTCACAAAACAACCACAATTCCAACTACCCATCAGAGGAAATTAATTATAAAACCACAGTTAAAAAACTTTATAGTTACACACATCAAGATGATGATGAATATTGCAGTCCCCATTCACGTGTGGGGAAAAAGATAGATTCTTTTGTGATAGCAAGAGGGCAAAAAGAACAGTTTCAGGTTCCCCTTTTGCTTAAAAATTTTCACCCCCCCTCTCTCTTTGAAAGCTACTCTTCAATACAAACACCTTTAGCCCTTTGTTCATTTTTATTCTCTTTTGTAATACAAAACCCTAGAAATCCAAAAGGCCTTGATACATGAAACATATTTCAAACAAAAAGCCAAACAAGGGAATGCCTGTTTTGATTTTTTGCTCCCCATTTCTTAATTTTGTAAGAATTTGGAAAACCTTCCACTATATACTGTATACTACTGACCCACTGTGCATACTGTAAGAAGGTAGAAAGCAATGGAAGATTGAGAATAATGATAAAGAACTGAGCTTAAAAGCAACATTTTTAGAAAATTGATCAATAAATACAAATCAAGAACAAAAAAAATTCCAACTTTTCTTCTTTGGTTTTTTCCCCTTTACCTTGAGCCAAAAGGGCACATTGCTTTTGTACCCTGTTGCAAATATGATGCTATCAAATTCCTTCTCTTGCCCATCCACAAACTTTGCTCCTTTCCTTGTTATCTCTCTAACTCCTTCTGTCACCTAATTTCCCAAGAAAAAAACAAAGAAGGCCCATTAGCAAAAAACACTACTAACAAAACCATCATTATTCTCACTAATGAAAAAATAAAAGATCATACCTTGATTTTCCCTGATTTGATTAAAGAGAGTGCCCCTACATCAAGCACAGGTGTCTTGCCAGTTGCATTCTTGAGCTGAAGTGGGCCGGTTTTGGGCCTCCGTAGGCCCATTCTATCTGTCTTGCCCAATAGAATGTTAGCCATCAATAGCAACAATTTGTCCACCATTGTTAAAGGCAACCACTTTAGCAATGCCATTGCTATCCCATAGGTTGAGATCCCTAGCATCTCCCTTGGCAACACATGCACCTAAAACAAAACAATTTTTTAAATCCAAATTAATAAATACAGTAATCATTATCCTCACTAATCACCCTCAAAAAAAAAAATCCTACCCACCTAACAGAATCTCAGATAGACCTCAAAGCTGTTATCTTTTTTCAAAACAGAAAAAGATTGAGTCTTTTGGGTGAGTAAAACTTACAGAGTTTCTGACGACCAAATGAGGATGAGCGTTGTTCCTACAAAGATCCAAACTGACCTCCATTCCAGAATTCCCACACCCAACAACCAAAACCCTCTGATTCCTAAACCCTAACCCAGACTTATACTGACAGGTATGAATCTTCTCCCCCTGAAACCTCTGAATCCCCTGAATCTCAGGCCAAACGGGCTCAGCATTCTCGCCCGTGGCCACCACAACCCACCTCGTCAAATACTCAAAACGCCTAGTTTCAACCCTCCAGAGCCCCAGACCCTTATCAAACGCCGCGTTTTGGACCTCCTCGTTGAACCTGGGCGAGATCCCGAAGTGGGCGGCGTAGGACTCCATGTACGCAATGAACTGCTCCTTAGAAGGGTATTTTGGGAAACCCTCGGGAAACCCAATAAAGGGGAGCTCGCAGAATCTCTTGGGGAGATGGAGCTTGAGGCGATCGTAGGTCTTGTGTTGCCATAAAGATGCAATGCAATTCGACCTCTCGAGCATAGCGAACGGGATCCCCTGTTCTTTCAGACATGCCCCGACCGCTAAGCCCGACGGCCCCGCCCCGATCACAATCGGACCCTCCACGAAGATTCGGGTCCGATCCTCCTCCCCAACGACTAACACGACTAATTTTGAAGAACCCATCTCTTTTTGAGAAAGTAAGGAAACAAGAAGAGTGAGAAAAACAGAGTGCTCTGTTTTTGTGTTTTGTTCTTTCAAGGGCTTCTTTTTAACGGGTTATTGAGAGGGGGAGTGGAAAGGGAGAAAGGAATGTGGGTAGTAGAAATAGAGTGTGTGCGAGCATTTTGAGGTTGGGGGTTTAAATGCGGAAAATTTACACGGAGAGCACTACAACAACTACTACTAGTACTCTTACTCTGTCTCGAACAGAGAGATGGGAAGAAAAACAGAGGGGGGGTTTTTAATTATTTGTGAGGAGGAGGAAGGCGTGAAGGTTAAGGAAGATTTAAGATGGGAAGTTTTCACCTTCTCAAGGCAATTTCTTGGTTAATTGCTCGCTTTTGGTTTTGGTTTTAGTGTTGTTGATCTGTTGCAGAGGGGGAGATATGGAGGGGGAGAGCGGGGGACTGAGGGAAGAGATGTGGAAATACTTCCTTTATAAATAGATTTTTTGGGGGAATATTCTAAGTTGAAAGTTGGAGTAGTTTTGGGCTTTCTTTTTTATTTGTGATTTATGATAATTTATTTGATATGCTTGAGTTTTTTTTAAAAATAAGTATATTAGGGTTAGTAGATAAAACCAATAATGAGTTCAATTGGTATCTGGCCTAGCATCTTTAGTTTTGTTTGTTTGTTCCGTGATATACCATGGGGGTGGAGCTCAGCTAGGGAGCCTAGGAGTAGGAGGACCATGGCCCCCCAACCAAGTTCTTTTCGTTTTAGAATTTAGCTTTTGGTTTTTTAAACTAAGAAACTAAGATTTTTTAAGAAAATAAAAAATCAGAAAAAGTCAAGATTTTGTTATAGTAACATTTTTAACTAGTGTGAAAATTTTCTTACGGGGGGAATGTAATCTGACATATTTCTCTGCTAATTTTTTCTTCAACTGATACAAAAGAGAGAGAAGAGGAAAAAACAATTTAAGAAAGGGAAATTAATTCATATAACTCAAAATTTTGATGGGAGGGATTTGCGAAAATACCCCACCTAGAAAAACGGTTTGCAAAAATGCCCCTTAAAACAAAAAAATAGCGAAGCATGCTGTTTTGGGCATTTTTGCAATAGAATTTACATTATTTTGTATTTTCTTTTAAATAGAAGTTTATTAAAAAATCATTATAATTACATTAAAAAAATTTATCCATAAATTATGGAAATTCATTTTAAATACAGAATTAAAAAATAGAAAAAGAAAAAATATAAAATAAGAAAATAGGTATATTTGTAATATTTTTAGGCATAATCGCAATATTTTTAGGCATATTTGCAAATCGAAAAAAAGGTCATATTTGCAAACTGGTTATCAAATAGGGGCATTTGGTACTAATTCCAATAAATAACCCAAAATATTGATAGTAAGTAAAATAACTCAATCTTGTAAGAGGTCTTAAAAAAATATCACTACGGTAAATTTTTTGGCCATTAATATTATCGATGACTTGACACCGGATAAATGACATGACAATTGAAATAATAATGACATGGTGCTCTTCGGCCATTATTGATGACTTGACACCAAAATACCTCTCCGCCTCATTTCCTGGTTTCCAACTCTCATCGTATATTTCAAACAAATATGTCTCAAGGGGATGCCCTTACTTCTTGAGGGTCCCACCAACCACATTTTGAATCAAATTCTTGTAGTACGTATGTGACCGTGTCCATCCCTTGAGACGGTCAACCAATCTTAGAGACCACAAGTCCGCCGCCGCCGCTGGCCTTCTCCATAGCGGCGTAGAACGAGTCGATGAGCGAGTCGAAGAGGTTGTGGTAAGAGAGGTCGTTTTCTCTGTTAGTGAATTGGTACGCAGAGCTAAAGTTTGCTCCGAAGAGCACCATGTCATATATCCGGTGCCAAATCATCAATAATGGTCGAAAAATTTACCTCAAAGATATTTTTTTAACACATCTTACAAGTTTAGGTTATTTTGCTTATGATCAATATTTTGAGTTATTCATTTTTCACCCCGTATACTTTTGGGTTATTTAAATTAATTTTCCCTTTAAGAAATCTTGTATTCTTGTCTCCGTAGTGGATGCTCCAAAAATGTTGATAAGAAAAACATGGAGTGTAGTGGACTAGTGGTGCACTAGTTCAACAGCTAATGAAAATGTTTATTAACTTAAAAATGATAATGGAGGCGGTTATGGCAATGTAGTTTCATGGGTAGATAGATCGTCCTAAACGGTTAGATTCTTGGAGTCTCGGTAAGAAGAATGTAGGAACATGGAGATTGTAAGTTCTCAAGTTGGAGCCCTATCAAACGGCGTGGAATTTGGCGACTAAAAATGAATGCATTTCTTCAGTATTACATCGCGCGGGAATTGCCGTTTCTTGGCTTGTCGTTTTAGTCTTGGTTAATTACTTTAGGGACAGTTTTTGTGATAAACCAAGGCTTTATATATCCTTCCCCTTCCTCTTTTAGATTTTGCATTTGTGCCACAGACCAAATATATGGGGTTTGCTCTCTCTTTTGGAGGAGTTTTCTTGTAGATCAAAGTGCCGTTAATTTGAGTTAAATTTGACTTGGATTTGGGTCGACCTTGTTTTGGTTTGCTCGTTGGTTGCTCACCTACCAAAATCCACAAAGAAACTCTAAATAAGGTGATATGCTATTATGTTGATTGCTCGAGAAACCCAAGAGATATGTGTCTTTGATAGAATTGGCATTGATTTATCGCCCTCAATCTCAAGGTGAGATATGTGTAGTTAACTAGCCTCTCGAATACCTTGATACAATGCTAGTAGCCATGTGATCGATGTGGATTCATATCGGATCCTTGTGGTCAAGAAAGTGAGAAGGGTCCGATGTGGACACGATTCTCGAGAAGCGTAGAGATAAAAGAGAGCTAATTAAGAAAAAATTAGGGCAAAATATTTTCTTCTTATGATTAAAATAGCTAAAACAAAATATTTATACCTAAACCCTAGCGGTTCCAATAAAGTGTCCTGAGAAGGAACCGTAAAGAAAACCCGAAAAGAAGTTATAAACTCTGTTTAAAAGATTACATTATACATAAGAAAGTAATAATAATCCCTAATAACTAAAAATCGTAATCCTTGAAAAGGCTAGGCTAACGTTGTTCCCGTACCAATCCCGTATTGCATCATTAATGAATCTGATGGGCTCTTCCAAGCCGTATCAACTACTTCCCCGTTAAGAAGCGACTTGTCTTCAAGGCGCAAATCAGGAAAGAAAGTACGAAGCTGACAAGCAACTCCCGAGAAGCATATGTTTGGATCAATCATCACCTCCAGGATCAAAGACTCAAACAAAATAAGCCAATATGCAAGTAGTATCGCAGCTATTGAAATGCGTATTAGACTTGTGGGTGGCCCGATACAAGGCCGGTGGGGTTCCAACCTAAAACCAATTGGCAATAGGAGGAGTAGTCCACCGTCTTATATACTAGGCAGTTTTGTTGCCCAACTTCCGATGTGGGATTGTTTTGTATCTCAACACGCCCCCTCAAGTGCAACTGGACCGTCCCAGTTGACACTTGAAGAAACGGGCCCAGACCGCCCGCTCTGATACCATATTAGACGTGTGGGTGGCCCGATACAAGGCCGGTGGGGTTCCATCCTAAAACCAATTGGCGGAAGGGATTGAGAATTTGAAGGTTGATTGGGCAAGGAAATATCTATAAGATCAATATTTTGAGGATTTTGTGGAGTTGAAATGGGAAAGGTAGGATTTACCAAAGGTTCCGAAATTGAATCCCATTCAGCACCTTTGATATTTCCATGAAAGGATGGATTTGTTAGGGTCTTATAGGGGAAGTTTTTTGTATGAAATTTACGTGACGGGATACGTAAACTTTTCGGGTTTTTGGTTCCATGCAAAGATAGGCACTTTGGGTTGGTGAATACCCGATAAAAATACAAGGTAAAGATTTTGGTTGTAATTTGTGGGTATTGTATGGCTTGATCCACGGGAAGCACAGGCAGTCGAAACTTTTCAATTTCATATAATCCGGTTCTTGTTTTAAAAGTTTCAAATATGGTGATGTAAAATTTAATACCGAGTTTGGAAGACGATTGATTAAATACACCGAAGTTGAAAAAGCATGAGACCATAAATCAGTCGGTAAGCTAGCTTCACGAAGCAAAGTAAGACCCGTCTCTACTATATGTCTATGTCGCCTTTCAGAAATCCCATTGTGTTCCGGGGTGTGTGGTGGAGTTGTTAAATGAGATATGCCATTTTCACTTAAAAAGGATTTTAGAGCAATATATTCTCCACCATTGTCAGAGTAAAGAGTTTTTATTTTCAAATTGAAATAATTTTCGACAAGAGACTTAAATTTAACAAAAATGGACTTGGTTTCAGATTTATGCTTTAATTGATATATCCACATATACCTAGTATAGTGATCAACAAAAAGAACATAATACTTGAATCCATCATATGAATAAATTGGAGAAGTCCATACATCGGAAAATATAATTTCAAGAGGAGCTTTTGACACAATAGTAGATTCCGCAAACGGAAGTTTGTGACACTTATTAATCTGACAAGAAACACAATGTTTTTGCTTAAAAGAATCTAGACCTAAGTTGAAATGCGACATAAGATAATTAAAGACCGAGGTAGACGGATGCCCTAGGGCATGATGCATAGTGGATGGCGATAGCTTATACACATTGTGCAAAACTGGTTTATTGGAAGGCCACACGTACGCTCCATCAACACACGGACCTTCAAGAACGGTTTGCCCCGTAGTTGTGTCCTTCACATGAAAAGCATTGGACAAAAACAAAACACTATAGTTATTTTGGGCACAAAACTTTGAAACTGAAATGATGTTTTTAGAGATTTTCGGTACAAGTAATACATCATGAAAATTAAACTTTGCATCACCGTTTTGAAAAGAAAAGGAACCGGAGTTAGAAATTTTTAAACCTGAGTCATCACCGATGAACAAGTCATCTGGACCATGGTAAGGGTTGTGAAGAGCAAGATTGTTTAGATCGTTTGTGACGTGGTGCGATGCACCACTATCAAAAAGCCATTGTTGAGGGGTAGGATGGACTGAGGAGGTATTTGCTTGAGGGTTTTGGGTCGGGAAGCGGGAGGTTGATGGAAATTTCACTTGTGGATAGTCTTCTTTAAACTGTGGGCAAAAGGAGACTACATGGCCAGTGGTACGACAGTATTGGCATCGGCCAAGGAAGGGTCGAGTATGGCTTTGGGAAGGTTGCTGGTGTTGATTGGTAGGGCGAGAGGAGGTGTTGTTGTAGGGCAGCCAGTTTTGAGGAGGTTGAGGAGGTTGGTTTGGTGGCTGCGAGGATGATGTAGTGTTCGGCCCCTTCTTCTTTTTCCCGGACTTGTATTGAGCCAGAAGGGCAGTAGCTGGGGCACCGTCGCTAACGCTATCAATCTTGAGATCAAGCTCTTTAAGGCGCAGACGCTCATGGAGTTCATGAAAAGAGATTGGCGTCTCCCGGTTATTAACACCATCAATAACCGATTGATAAGAGGAGTCCAAGCCCTTCAAGACATAGTCGGTGAGGTCTTCTTGAGGGACTTTCGCACCAATTGAAGCAAGGAGGTCGGCTGAGGCCTTCATGTTTTGCATATATTGATCAATGGTGGAAGTACCCTTTTTGGTTGCTTGGAGTTTCGCCTTGAGTTGCTTCTTATGGCCACGGGATGTGGTTGCAAACGTTTGTTGTAGAAGATCCCATACAGTCTTTGACGTTGTTTCTTGAGTGACAAGATTAACGACTTCGTCGGTTAGGGCACCGAGGAGAGCACCGTGTATAATCTGGTCTTGTTGCTCCCAAGTTTCAAAAGCCGGGTTCGAACGAGTGGTGTTGTTGTCGCCGGCCACTTGAGGGCTTGGGCTTGGATGTGTGCTGTTGAGGAAATGAAACATACCATAGCCATTCAAGATGAGTTGCATCTGTGTTTTCCATGCTAGATAGTTGTTTGGTGTCAACTTAATGACATTGGTGAGGTTGATTAGAGTGAATGGTTTGGCTGGCTCAAAGGGATTTGGAAGAGTTGCAGAGATTGAATTCATGATGATTGTGTGGAAAGGACGTTTTGGTTTTGTTCCGAAGGATCGGTATTAGGCGGATGATACCATATGGAAGATGAACTTGTGCTATAATTTTATTAATGAACTTGAACGTAACTTATACAGAGGAAGCAAGTGAATGAGATCTTATACAGAGGCTAACAATTGGCAATAGGAGGAGTAGCCCACCGTCTTATATACTAGGCAGTTTTGTTGCCCAACTTCCGATGTGGGATTGTTTTGTATCCCAACAATGCGAACAAACCACTGCACGAACACTCGTCTATTAGCATCCTTGTGCAAATCAAACACTACTCCCCGAAAGTATCCACCTGGATAAAACAAAGTACAAAATCGTCTAATACCCAACAACCATCCAGTAGAACATCTTGCAAAAGGGCATATTGTGGTCTCCTAAGTTCATGAAATTTGACCAACCGTCGTTGCACAAACACCTTTTGGTCACCACCCCTTGACGATCTAAACACCAAACTAACTTTTGTCATTAGTAGAAGTGAGCTAGCTCCTCCCTCTCGGATTTATAACATTACCTATAGGAATAATAGAGTTTATGGTGTTGGAACTCTTAATCGACTTTTCTTCGAACAGGTCTTGTGCACCGAGAGCTTCTATTGATCTTACTGAAATCATTCTAAAGCAATTACGCCCTATACCAGTCGGATCAAATGACACACCCATCAATTCAATCATTCCATTATATGCAGTGTTAGTACACAAAATATGCCGGTGTACAAGTCTCAACTCCTTCTTCAATGACCTTCTTCTCCAAGCTTCTTCACCTAGCCTCTTCTCCTTCAATGACCTGCAAAACAATGGACCAAGGGGCGAGCGACCCCTAATCCACCTCCGATGCTTAAGTCAGTAAGGGCAATGTTGATCAAAGGCGTCAAGCAAAGCGATGGCTGAGAACTTCGAGCTTACCTTCCACATGGTATACATGTGTATTTATAGAGGAGAGGGACAGAGGGGGGGGGCGCGCCTAGGGTCAGGGCAATGCCTTGCTCCCCAAGTCAACCAAATATCTTATCTCAGGCGAAGATAAGATTCTCCTCCATAAATAATATCCTAACTAGAGTAACTACCCTAATAAAGGATAAAGCATAATAAATATGGATAGCAAAATAAATAAGATAGAGAAATAAATGCTAACTAATTGATATGGAAATATGCCCGCCCACAATTGCCCCCTCCGGAACCCTGTACTCGTATACCCCGTACTATCCCGTGTACAGGGGCCGGAGCTTAAGCGGTGAGTGGCCATGCAGATTAGGATGCTCTTATTCGTATATTCGTACATTCGTACAATCGTATATTCGTATATTCGTACATCCGTATTTCATAAATACGTGATCCGTGCAACTCCTACGAATGCGTATCGTAGGGCCTTCATTGGTCAAACGCGCGCGTCCACGCGTGACCTGCGCCATACGTGTGACGATGCACACACGGCGCCTTTCCGACCCTGAGTTGAGTGTTCGGCCCCCCATGCTAGCAAAATATTTGAAATCAAGAAGATATGAAAAAAGAGTTCCCGGGATTTTTGTTAAAGACAAAATCGTTTGAAATGAGAATAAACAAAAAGAAGACAAAAAAGGCGGCGCGCCGTTACTAGCATGATGATCCTCGCACTTTTCTCAAGGGTAGAATTTCTTTTTATAGCGATGTTTTAAGTGCAAAGCACTAGCCCATATGCCCCTGTCCTAATTCCGCAGCCATAACACACGGGCCCTTCCGAGCCTTGCCATTATCGGGATGCGCTCCCCATGGCTAATAGAGGCATCGCGTTGCCAACTCGGAAGGTTCGTGGCCCTCGTGGGTGTGCGCACCGCAACATAACCCACTTAATGGCGCTCTGTAGGACGCTCGGCACGTCTTAGTGGTTTTCCCCTTGCACCTACCGCGGTCGCGGCCCGGCGACCCGCGGTCGCGGCCTGGCGACACGCGGTCACGGCCCGGCGACCCGCGGTTACGGCCCAGCGACACGCGGTCACGGCCTCACGCTCGCGGTGTGCCGCCCGTGCTTGCGGTTCGTTCCATAGGACTAATCAAGGCTCCTCGGGGGTTCCCCGCGCCCGCGGCTCCCAGTCCCGCGCCCTCGGCTCTCGTAGCCGGATTCGAACCCAATAGCGTGTTTCGAGGTAGTCAAGGCTGGTCTTTCGATGTCGTCTCGCTGATCCTGCCGTCAAACTTGAATTGGTAGGGAATCGCGTAACAGAGTCGGTTGGTACCAGTCTTTTGATGTCGGCTCCGGGCATGTAAGTTGACGTCATACTGCCCCCGCTCGACAGACCATCCCGCGACTCTTTCTGAGAGACCCGATTTTGACAGCAGAGATCGAAGCGGATGGTATCGTAGTGTTGGTTCCGGGTGCGTAAATTGACGTCTTACGCCCCCCGCTCGATGGACCGCCTGATGACTCTATCGAAGAGGTTCGACTTCGTCGGCAGAGATTAGAGCGGGTAAGCGGTTACCACAGGAGTCGGGCGCTCGACCACGTAAGCCTTGGAGTCCTTACTTCGTTGTGGGCACACCGTCATTCCGGGGGGCGCTTGGGACTCACAGGTTCGTACCCAATTTCGAGCCAATTGGAGCGAGTTTCCAGCATTGGCTCCTGAAGAAGAAAGGTAGTATGCTTTCTAAGCTTTCCGAGACATCTTGGATCGTCCCGATCGGACAACTGTAGCTCACGAACGAGCCTGCATAACAAAGCAGTGCGCTGCTGACACTAGAACGAGACTGCTCTGTCTTAGGCTGCGAGTTCGGGCCGGTTGGGGTGCGATTCGGGTCTGGACGTTAAGGGAAGATTTGTAGGTGACTTCTTCAGCTTTCCAGAGATGCCAAGCCCGCGATTTTTCGACGTCTCTAGCTCCCAAACGAGGGGCTAGAAGCAGGCTTCCCTGTTCTGCGCGTTCTGCAGGACAGCAGCCTTCGGACGTCCTTTTGACCCTCTTCGAGAGAGTTTCTGGGGCTGTCATCTAAAGATGGCCTGAAGATCGCTCTTTCCTCCTTCCATTGATATATGGATCGTCCGATTCCAATGTGCGTAGCTCCTGGACGATTGGTCGGAAGTTTGCCTCGCCATCCTGTTCGTGAAACAGGTTGCGGTATCTTGAGGCGCGATTTCGACCCGGATGCAGCGAGTTTCCAGTTCTGATGTGTGAACGAGAAACGTAGCATTCGGAGTCTACTCTCCAGCGCTTCTTGAATCATCTTGTTCCGACCACCGTGGAGCTCACACGGACTATTATGGCGTCGTAGGTTCCGCGTTGATCGTTGAGCGGCGATCAAGCCCTTCGACCCTATGCGCCCCGATCTCTTCCCGTCATATTGCTCGTTGGTCCCGCGACATCCCTCAGCCCGACCGCCTCTCTCGTTCCGCGTGCACCACTTTGGTGGGCTAGCAAGCTATCATGGTCATGCGAAGGCTCTTGGATGTGAAGGGACGAACGATCATGCTCACGATCTCTTGCTTCGGTGGGCTCCGAGCCTTCCCAAGATCCAACACTTGCTTCGTCATGCCCCTGCGTCGGACACCTCAATGGATTGGACCAACCGCTCGCCCGCACCGGGCTCTAGCGATTGATCGCGTCGTGAGGACCGATGGGCGCCGTTGCAAAGGATCGGACCGACCGCTCGCCCGCTACGGGCTCTAGCGATCGATCGTGTTGTGTGGACCAATGGGTGCCGCTGCCCCTAGGTGATCCGGCTCCCTGTATTACGGCTCGATCGGTGGCGTAGAACGGATCAGGAGCCGGGTGAAGGGCTCGACTGGGCCGGAGGCGCACCGCGCGCTCGTCCGCGGCGCGGGGTCAAAGAACTCGATTTCTGGACTGTGCTGTTCGTGCCCAGTTTTGACTGACTTCGAGTAGGATTCTTGCTTCGACCTCTGAAGATAATTTGTAGCTTATCTCCTCCTCTTTCCGGCGATATGTGGATCGTCCAAATCCGACAAGCGTAGCTCCCGGAAAGTGAGTCGGAAGCACGATCGGTAATCCTGTCAGTCTCCGACCCGCGGTCGCGGCTTACCCCAGAACAAAGGCTACGTTCTCTGGAGCGAAACCGCGCCCGCGGCGGGGGCGACCGCGCCCGCGGTTCTGCCCCAGACTGCGATTCTTCGCGAGCTCCTCCTCCCTCGCCGCCTTGCCTGCGTCTGCCACCGCGCTCACGGTTATAGTGCAGTTCGCTCCTGGCGACGAGCGAAGACTTGTGCGGTGGGATCGGCTCCGATCCCGAGACCTTCTTCCGAACTTGCGCCGAATTCGTTACGCCGTGGGCCTGCGCTCGCGGGACCCTGGACCGCGCACCGCAGGTCCATGTGTCCGATCCCGAAACCCTCTTCCGAACCGCGCCGAGTTCGTTACGACGTGGGCCCGCGCTTGCAGGGCCCTGGACCGCGCACCGCAGGTCCAATCATCCAATCGTTTAGGGTTTCGTTGACGGCGTGACCCAGCTCGGTTGGGGTAACGGATCAGACCGACCGCTCGCCCGCCCCGGGCTTCAGCGATCAGTTCCGTATGCTCATACGTACATCCTTGCGTTACGCACATGCGATTGTGATTAGAGTTGCCCCCAATCTAGGGTTTTCATTGGATCGACAATCAACAATGATTTTTGATTAGGGCAACCTCTTGGATCGACAATCCAAGGTCCGATCGCGATGTGGTCTATCATCCCGAGCGAATATCGGGTTCGACGCGCATTGGGATCCGTTCCCCGAGCGAATTTCGGAGTTGGCGTGTTTTGACCTCGACCCGCGGTCGCGGGTGGCGATCCGCGGTCGCGGGCGACGGACCCGCGGTCGCGGGTGCCGATCCGCGGTCGCGGCTCTGGGGCTGCGGAAAGCGAATCGCGCGATTCGCCTGGCGCGATTGCCCCAGGGTTGTCTCGTCGGTTCGTCCGGCGGCTGTCTCGATCCGGGCTTGTGGACAAGCGATGCATAGCCTCGTCAGATCGGTTCTCGTAGGGTTTACGAAGGTCGAAAACCTGTTCGTTCCCCACGGACGGCGCCAAATGTTAGTACACAAAATATGCCGGTGTACAAGTCTCAACTCCTTCTTTAATGACCTTCTTCTCCAAGCTTCTTCACCTAGCCTCTTCTCCTTCAATGACCTGCAAAACAATGGACCAAGGGGCGAGCGACCCCTAATCCACCTCCGATGCTTAAGTCAGTAAGGGCAATGTTGATCAAAGGCGTCAGGCAAAGCGATGGCTGAGAACTTCGAGCTTACCTTCCACATGGTATACATGTGTATTTATAGAGGAGAGGGATAGAGGGGGGCGCGCGCCTAGGGTCAGGGCAATGCCTTACTCCCCAAGTCAACCAAATATCTTATCTCAGACGAAGATAAGATTCTCCTCCATAAATAATATCCTAACTAGAGTAACTACCCTAATAAAGGATAAAGCATAATAAATATGGATAGCAAAATAAATAAGATAGAGAAATAAATGCTAACTAATTGATATGGAAATATGTCCGCCCACGTGCAGCATCACAACTCATATCCTCAACAAAACAAAACCCGTCCACCAGACCAATTTTTCAGTTTTGAGAAAAAGTCAGTACCTCTTTTGAGGCAAGCGTACCAATGACAGCATCGTCAGATTATAGAGGTGGCGAACTATAGAGGTAATTTTTAGGTGTTCTCTATAGAGCCTTATAATATATATACAAATCATCATATTTGAAACCACAACAATTCGCCATGCACCTCAGTTTTTACCATATGTTATCTGAAAATACATCATCTTGGATTTTTCACGCATAGTCACCACATTACATAAGTTTTTTATTTTTGATTGTTATAGTATTACAAAAATTTATCATGTCATTTACAACACAATCTTCTAGTTTAACGAAAATTTGGATAAGCAGTATCCTCTAGATTTGATGTTATACATACATACGGGATTTTCTATAAACTAATTCCAAATAGATTTGGTAGTCATTGGTATTTTCAAACCCAAATATCAAATCTCTATTTATTTTGATCAAAACGTTTGGGGTGTTGTTTAAATTTTAAATTCTATCTTGCATTTTAAACTAATATAAACATAATTATTTATACTATATATTAAAGTTGAGACTTTTTGAGCCTTCATGTTAATTCTGGTCCCATCACATGATAAAAAAATTAATTTTGAAAACAACTTTTTAAAGTCTTTCTTATTCTTATAAATTGTCTATCATCTACCTTCTTCTTTTTTCTAATTTTTATTTTTTTTCCATCTAATATCTATTTTTTCAACTATTTGGTTATACAAAATGTATAATTATTTTATGTTATTAAACTTTAATATTCATATATCGATAAAAAAAAGGAATATGTAGTACCATTTAATTTATAAGTTTTAACATTTGCGATATTAGTATTTTTTTATAAGATTGGTAAATAATAACAAAAATATTTAATCTTATATTTTATTTAAATCCTTACTATACTCGACTATCAAAAATGAATACGACTTTATCCGATCGAGAATTTTAGGATCAAAACCCAAACCGAAACATAGTAGGTCAATAATCAAACGCGATTTGGCTGAAACTCGAACATGACCCCAAAACGTTGGATTGACCCAATTTATTATGTATTAATAAATAAAATTATTTCAAATATTGAATTATATTAAATTATAAAAAATTAAAGTAATGTTTTAATCATACATTTTGCTTAATCATAATATCTATACTATATATTAAAGCCGGAGAATTTCGAGCCTCTACGTTAATTTTGGTCCCACTTGATTATATTTTTTTTTTCCAACTGAGATAGATAATAAGAACTTTATATCTTTTATTTTCCTTAAGTATCTAATTCTCAAATTTATCTTTAAAGTCTTACTATATATCTTTAATTTTATTTTCCTTAAATAATTTTATCTTTAATTTTCTTTTACATAGGTACAAATTGAGCTTTATAACATCCTAGTGTATAGTACCACATATCACGTATGTAGTATTTATTACTTCATAGTTCATACTATCTTAACGTGAACCCAACTAACATTGATTTAATATACCTAACATTGTTTTATCTCCACCATTGTTTTCACACTAATTAATTGTTTTTTTTTACTCAAAGAGATATTGAATAAAAAAAATTGGAAGTCATATAATACCTAACATTTATTTAATTAATTTTTTAAGTTCATGAAAATTTGAAATTTATATAAAAAAATTTAATCTCACCCCACCTTATATTTTTTATTTTGTTTTAAAAATTCCTATTAATTTCCTAATATTTTCTATACCAATTGTTTTTTAGATTTAGAATATCATGATCTTTGAAATATATTATATTTTAATAAGATATTTTTTGGGTCTATTCATACATATAGAGGCAAAATATTATCTATTAAATATTTTGATTAGAATAATTACATGTTTAATTTGGGTATACCAACATACTCTCAATCAATCATTTAACAATTAAAAACTTCTAATATTTGATGAAACTAAATTATGTTAAAGCTTGTAGTATACATTTCACATTAATATTCTATTTATTATATATCCAAAAATAAATTTAAAAATAGAAGTCGTGCATGGCACAACGGGTACAACATGTTATTGTAATATATAGTTATAAAATTTCAGCGGCTAAACAGACCCGAATCGTCCAAAAAAACCTGTCACGATCTAACCTGATCTAATCGAAACTCACTTGCACTTAATCCAGCCTTACCCCCTTAATAATTTTACCTACGAGTTACGCCCAATAAAAATTATCTCGATCTGTTGCAAGGTACAATAGTAACGTTAATTAAAAACAACTTATGAGTAGTGGCACTGTGGCAAGGCATTGTGCGCAAGGGTTGAGAATTATCCAAACTAGTTTTATACCCGTACCCCTGTACGGGTTTTTGAATTTTGACCGTTTAATAGGAATTATAAGATGCATCGCTGAGGTATCCGTACTCTGCATAAGATGTTTTGATACCCTGTGTAACTCGATATACAACTAATCAGGATTTTAGTTTATGTCTCGTAATCCTAACATCGATATTATTTAGAAATAATAAGGATGTGAGTTTGCTTATAGATCAATTCACATATAACTTGTACATGTGTGTCCGTAATCCTAAAAAAAAATTGATTGGGTTGAAGTTGATACCTTTTCTCTTTTTAGTCTTTTCACTTCTCTTTACGTGATTTTCAATTTACAATTCATTCATGTGTTAACATTTATAGACTCTTAGGATAAATCTAGATTATACAGATAGATAAATTTTGGATAGTTTATTATATACATTTTTCACTTCTCTTTATGCATTCATGTGTTAATACCTCTATGTTAATTCTGATCCCACTCCATTTAAAAAAATAAAATTTAGAAAAATAATTTTAAAGTCTTCTTATTCTTATTAATTATATATCATCTATCTTTTTATTTTTCTAATTTCTATCTTTTTCACCTAATTTCTATCTTTTTCAACTATTGGCTTAGACATTCTTTTTTGTAAATCAAAATTATAATTAAATTGTTAAACTTATTTGTCACTCTGAATTTTTGTTTTTTATTGTATTTTTATAATCATATACATTCACCATTTTTCTTTGTCAATCTTTTTTGTCCCATAAGTTTATAATTTAATACTTCATGAAGTGAAGCATGAACGAAACAGATTGCAAGATGACATACCACGAGATTCGAATCAACGTGGTCAATGACTCTATAAATAATTTTTAATATGGATTTAAGATATTAGTTTGATAGATTATGGATATAGATATTACTCTAATATATCAATATATGGTAATTAAATAGATAAATTTGAAAAAAAATTATTTATAAAATTAATAAGGATTATAGATATAGATATTATTCTGATATATCAACAATAGTTAAGTAGATAGATACATATGAGAATTTATTATTTGTAAAATTATTAAAGATAGATAATTGATTTATGATGAATTTAACATGTGGTGGGGCCAGGATTAACGTGGAGACATTTTTGATTTATGTCATTATATAAAAATCCTATTAATTGTAAAAATATATATGCTAATAAAATATTTCACTTGAGATCTCATATCGTATCATATAGATTTTTAAATTAATCAAATATATTTTAAAAATAATATGATAGTATTTTATCTATACTTTTTGTTTAAGTCATATTATATAAAATATAAAATTTAAGTTTATTCTTAACATCAAATCAAGATTTTGGATTAACAAAATATAGTAATGATTTCGGATAAAAAAACAATATCAATATCTAATTTTTAATAATATTATTATGCATTGCTTTATTAATTGAATAAAACATCAAAAGATTATTACCGATCGTGTCCCGTACAGGGTACGGACAAAAATATAGATTATTTTCATGATAAATATATTATTTTCATGTGTTAATATTCATAGACACTTAGGATGAATCTAGATTGTATAGATAGATAAATCTTGGATAGTTTATAGATATAGGATATTATTTTGGTAGATTATAGATATAGATATTATTCTGATATATCAATATAGATATATGATATTATTTTAATAGATTATGGATATACATATTATTCTGATATATGAATATATGGTAAATAGATAGATGCATTTTGTTATTAGTAAAAAATTAATCAAAAAATTAAGAATAACGTATGGGGTTATAGAATAACGCGCTAATAGATAATTGATAATAACGTGCTAATAGATAATCATCAATATATATTATAAAATGCGACCGTTTTTGAGCCACCACGTTGATTCTGGCCCCACCGCATATTTGATAAAAAATAGCTTTTATTTATGTTATTTCAATTAATCTTATTATATTTCTTATTATCTATTTGTGTAAAAGACATGATCAAATTTCCAAAGTTTGGTAAGATATTCTATCTTTTTTAATATATCGCTTATCTTTTGTAAAGTTGATTCTGGACCCACCATATATTTGATACAAAAATAGTTTTTATTTGTGCTATTTCAATTAATTTGATTAAATTGTATATTATCTATCCTTGTAAAAGATATATTCAAAATTTTGAATTTTGGTAAGATATTTTTTTTTTAATATATCAATTAATTAAAAAACATGATTCTAATATATATCTTGAATTTTCGAAATATAATTACTATGAACTAGTTATATTTGATTTACTTAATTAAATATCGAATTTTTAATTTAAATTATTTTTTAATAGAAACACTTATTTTTTCACTTTCTAATCTGATTTACTTTAATAAATTCAGCATTTTTAAGCTTAAGTTATTTTCTGTGTTTAGATAATCGACTATACTTTTACCCATTATATTTGATTGTTTTTTCTATCTTGATAACAAACTTGATTTTTGAGCCAAATAATAATTTTCACTTATATCTTGATAATGTACATCTTTTTCAATAATTTTTACTTATTTACAAAATGATCCCACAATTTTTCTCAAATTATACAAACGGCCGTTATTTTCCTAATACAAGCATACAAGTGGTCGTTTTTGAACCACCACATTAATTTTGACCCTACCTCATATATATAAAAAAAATACTGATTTTTATTATTCGTATTATATAGGGTTTTCCTATTGAATTTCCTCTTATCTATATATAAAAGGTTTCTAAATTATTAATTCTTGAAGCATTATAGAGATAAATCTTTCTCAAATAAATTAAGAAAAATCTTCGAGTATTGGATTCAACTTATTTCTTTAATACAAGTAAATTTGTGGTTTCCTACATTTTCTATTAAATTTTTATAAACCTTATCTAATTTGTCAATTGATGAAAATTTTTAATTGTTTACTTTTCTATTTAAATTTTGATAGTCGTTATTAATATATGATAAAAATCATAAGTAAAATATCAATTTATATTCTTATAATCAAGTTGTATAAAAATATATAAATGAGTGGAAAAATTATGTCTTATATATATTTTTCGGTTATATGAACTTCAAAAACAATATCACTCTTTTTAGAAGATAAGAAAAGATGTCCATGAAATAAAACTTATATTATATTTTATATAAATATTTAATTATAAAAAATATAATTTAATTTAGTATTTTTAAGTGAAATAGTCGTGCATGGCACGACAGGTTAAGCTAGTTAAAAATAACGTATGGGGTTATTTTGATAGATGTATTTTAATAACGTGCTAATAACGTGCCAAATAGATAGATGCATTATATGTTTAATCAAAAAGTTAATTGTGAAAAAAGTGCTAGATATTAAATAGTATAATTTTTGATTCATCGTGAGATATAGAATAACGTGGGAATTGTATGATAGAATAATGCTTTGCCGGTCATTAATTGTGTTCAATCAATATCTATACTGTCTATAGTATAAAGCGGAGACAAAGTCTTCACAAAAAATTACGCCACGTGTCATATCTTTAATAAAATAGTCAGCCGGGCCCTTGCGTATATAAAAAAACACTAATCACAATAGAAAGATAAATATATATGATTTCATTAAAAAAATCAGCTGGGCCCTCCTCTATATAAATTAGGTAGTTAGAATCTCATATAATCTTATCCCGTAAAAATTGCCTAAAATTATGAATTATCCCGAAAATTATGAATTACTCCATATCTTATCAAGAATTAGTTGTAATCTTCAGATAAATATTATTATTTAATAAAATGTGATATTATGATCGTAATAAGAAGATATTTCGAACATACATGACTATAAATACTAGTGAAATTGCATTACCCACAATGAGATATTTTTAATGAAATTGCTTTCGTTTATATGTTACATCATAAGTTGTGATATTAGTGCTGCCCAAGATCGAATTTCTTTTTGTTTTGAACAAATCCAACTTATTTATACTATGAGTTGATTTACTATCGGTAAAAAAACACTAATCATAATACGAAGATACATATATATGATCTTATATTTTTAACGTGATCATTGACATTACATATCCAATTAAATTGGATTTATAATCGCATTACCCGTACATGGTACAGGGGTTAAACTAGTTGTTGTGAATTGTGTTAATTTTTTTGATATTATTCTGATAGATATTAAAAAATTGTTTTGATAGATTATGGATATAGATATTATTCTGATATGTCAATATATGATAAATAGATATATACATATGAGAATAGATAATTGATTTATAATGAATTTAACATGTGGTGGAGCCAGAATTAACGTGGAGGCTCAAAATTCTCCGGCTTTAATATATAGTATAGATATCGGAATGACACTAATATGTTTTCACGTGAACTTATAAAATAATGTCCCTAAATGAAACATGTTGAAAATCGGAATTATCTAAAATCTCTTTCATAAAGTGTTGGAATATTTGTACGATGTCTTTTCTGTTCATTTAATACATTGATGATAATGATAAAAAAAACACAAGAACAAAGTGTTTTCTATAAAAAAGCATTATTCAAGAAACTAGGCAATGATCATGGATAAAATTTAACATTCTACCAAAAAACAGGATAAAATTTAATATGTTTGGGACCCTATGGTTGAGCTAAGTCCAATGAACCTTGCTATATATTCAAAAATATTCAATTTTTTTTTATAACAAAAATATTCAAAATATTTTTTGGTTGGAAAAAGATAATCAAAATATATCTAATAAAGGTTTGCTATATAGTATGTTACTAGTTATAACCCCGGGCCTTGCCCGGGAATTTTTCAAATAAAATTTAAAATATAGTAGTTTATAAACAATATAATATTATAAATTACATACAGATTTTTTTTGAATCCGATAAGTATTGTGAAAGATATAACATTGTGAAGCAGTTAATTGGTTAATTTTAGTGACATGAATTTATGTAGAGCAAACTCAAATTGATGGTGCAAACCTAGTTAATGACTCGGTGTTTGTCCGAAAAATCTTTTAAATAAAAAGCGTAATAAATATTACTTTACATATGATCAATGAATAATATAACTTGATGTCATATTTCTAACTATAAATCTTCATATATGAAATTATTTGAAAATATGTATATATTTTATTATTAAAATAAATAAACAAAATTAATTTTCATTCGTCGTTAAACTGGCTTAGAACTTTGTTTCAAACAAAAGTATAAAATAGTCGACTTTCTTCACAAATTGATCAACATAAACATGCAAGAAAACCGTAATATATGACTTGGAAGTTGGAACTGACTGACCATAACTAACCTATAAAATTAACAAACTGGACCTATATTCAATCACGATAAGATTTATGACTTGGAAGTAGCCAATTTTTACTTGAGCAAGGCCCGGGGTTATAACTAATATATGACTTGGAAGTTTATTTCAGTCATATTATATAAAAAATTAAATTTAAATTTATTCTTAACATCAAATCACGATTTTGGATCAACAAAATATTGTAACGATATCAATATTGAATTCCTAATAGTATTATTATCCATTTTTTCCAACTGAATAATATCTCCAAAAATATTATCATCGTTTCCCGTACATGGTACGTGCAATAATCTAGTAACTAGGTAAAAGTAATAACTAAACACAAACTTTACCTAATTTGATAAAAGATCTCAAATCTTAATATTTTTTTAATAAAACCCTAGATCAATGAAGGATATCACTACCGCCAACATTGAAGATCAGTTAACTAATTTGCAGGCTTCATCACAATTTTATCTTTGAAAATAACTAACTGAGATATAGAATTTGAAAGGAATTTCATGCATGCGAATAACGAATTATTTTAGTCACAAAAAAACTATTTTTCTATCATAATTAGTTTTCTAGCCATCATAACTATATACTAAAGCGGAGGTTATAAATAATATTTAGTCTGACATGTGTCACATTCTCATTGGATCACATCACTCATCTTTATTAAAACAATTCAATTTATTTAATTGGTTGAAATATAATTGTAGACCCCACATTAGATTTCTTCTTATCTATTGATTTTTATTTTTATTTTAATTACTCTTAAAAAAACTGTAAATATATACATAATTTTGAAAAAAGGTAATACATCGTATAACTTATGTTCGGTTTAATGTAAAATGCCCACATAACGATCATGTTCCATTAACTGGTGCTTCTTTTATTCTTTATATTGTAATACTACTTAGAAATAGTCAACAAAGAAGCACATTACTTTATACGGTGGCTGGACACGTAATAATTTAATTGGTTAATTTTGGTCGTAGACTCCACATGTATGTAATATATAAAAGAAAATATATCATTGAAATTGTTTCTATAAGTTTTCCTTAAATATATATTGAATTGATCTTACTATATACTAAATTGGAGATTAAAATAATAATATAGAAAAATACATGTCAACTCCAATTAAATAAATAATTAATACTATAATCCATAAACATTAAAATAAACCCTACAAATCTTAGGAGTATTCAATCATTATACAAAAATTATATTTCTACAAATCATTATTCGATTGAAAGAATATGTTATCGTAGAAATATTTTATCATAAAAAAAGATCCCATAAGAAAAAACTTAAATAAAATAATACAAGATTGTATATCAAACTATTTTTTTGAATAACTATATATAAAGTTTAAACTAAATTTTTAGTTAAATCAAATTCGTGCCTTGAAGGCACGGGACTAATACTAGTTCTATCCTAATACCGGAGTATTTTCTATTAGGTCAAAATATCTACTTGTGATCCATTAAATCAATTAAATATAATTAGATAGAAAATTTGTATAAAAATTAGTTATTAAAAATAGGATGGGTGGTTTATAAAAACTAAATGACAAAACTGCCGTTAAAAATAGGATGGGTGGTTTATAAAAATTAAATGACAAAACTGCCCTTAACTGCTTCAGGTTTAGAAGTATATATACTAGTATCAGTTCCCGTGCCTTGAAGGCACGATTTGATTTAACCAAAAACTTATTTAATTGTTATATAAAGTTATTCAATAGAATAGTTTGATATAAAATCTTGTATTATGTTATATAACTTGTTTTTTTTCTGGCGATTTATTTTAATGATACATTATTTTAATGATACATTCTCTTAATCGAACAAAGATTTGTAATCTTATAATTTTGTCATATAAGACTAAATACTTATTTTTATCAAAAAGTTTCTTTATTTTATAATTAATATTGTTTTTTACAAAATCTCTTATGTTTACGTAGTTGATTTGGAAAGATAGATTTCAAGTTCCGTATAGTAGATTAGCAAAAAATTCTATAAAATCTCTTATGGGCGTATAGTAGATTTCAAGATAGATTTGGAAAAATTGAGCATACATATAGTAGATAGTTTTTTTCCTTGCTTTAGCATACGTAGTTTTTTTTTTAATAATTAAAATGAGAATCAGTAGATAAGAAGAAAGATAATGTGGGGTCTACAATTAAATTTCAACCAATAAACAAATTGAATTGTTTTAATAAAGATGGATGATGTGGACCAATAAGGAAGTTATACGTGTCGGACTAAATATTATTTGTAACCTCCGCTTTAGTATATAGTTATGATTGATGAGTGTACGACCTAAGCCCACCAAATTCTTCTTGGAACAATTCTCTTACTCTGATTCTTTATTTTATTTCCATTCATATCTTTCAAAATGATTTGACAATATATGTGGTCTTTTTACATCATTAGCAATCATTTTCCAACGTTTCCAACTATGGTATCTATACGTTTATGTATACATTTGGATTGATATACTCCCTCTGATTCACAATAAGTATGTGTCCTTTTAGCACTTTAAAAATTAATTCATATTATTCGTTGTTTTAGTTTTCCTAGGTGATAGTAGTGATAATTTCTATTGGAATGTGTTTTTGTTGACTAAAGTTATTCATTCATTGGTCAAAAAATGTGATGAGTGGTCAAATTAAAAAAAAGTTGTAAATTTTAAAGTTAATGATAGCTTTTCTTAAAAACTGTGTTAAGAGATAAAATGACACTTATAAATTTAAATCGAAGGGAGTATGATATTATCTCGATCCGTCCCTTTCATTCATTCTAATGAAAAATCAAGTCCATCAAATCGAATCGATCGATATAAGTGATTCATTGATCAGTGGTACTTACTAGTTGGCCACGAACCCAAAAGTTATCCCCCTCGGTAATTACTCGTAAAAAAAAGTAATTAATTGCATATATGCAGATATGCTAGAGCATAGACCCATAAACCGGTTGAGTTTGAATACAAGCACACATTTAAGCTTAATAAATTAAGATCATACATAACATTTTTACTTGAAATCAACCCATAATACATGGTACGTTATAAATGCTCAACCAATAAAGCTGATGTACCAAGCGCGATCTTCACCCACATTACTTTCAGTGTATGACTCTTTCATCATATATACTAACACATGGCGTACATAGTAACACTTGTCAACAATGATGAATCACAACCTTGGATTACAACTACATGTAACTTCCAAAGAGGGAAGAAGTCCAACACATGATTCAAACATGGCCATAATCATAGCAACCAGCTCAACATTTCCCGCGCATTCAATCAACCGAAATTCCCTCCAAACCACTCGAATCAAACCCCCCAACGTATAATAAATACCAAAACTCATCTCTAAAGAAAAACTAAAAAACAAAAACAAAAGAAAAACACAATTCCCTCCCTCTTCTCCAACCCCATCAATCAAAAGATTAAAACCCAAAAAAAACTGAGAAAAAATCCATGAAGAACACTCAAAACGTCCTAGTCCTCCTAGTAACGGCGGCGCTAGTCGTCTCGCCGGCGATCGCGTTCAACATAACTCGGCTTTTGGACCAGCACCCGGAGTTCAGCAGCTTCAACAGCCTCCTGACTCAGACAGGGGTGGCGTCTGCCATCAACAGCCGAAAAACGATAACCGTCCTCGCCCTCGACAACTCCGAGTGCGGGAGGATCAACGGGCTGAGCGGTGAGGTCCTCAAGGAGGTCGTAGCCCTCCACGTGGCGCTATCGTACTACGACAACGACGAGCTGGATAAGCTGTCCAAGAACGGGTCGGCGCTCATGACCACGCTGTATCAGACGACGGGCAAGGCTAACGGGGGACAAGGGTTTGTCAACGTCACCGTGAGCCAAGGTCAGGTCAGGTTCGGGTCCGCGGTTCATGGGGCGCAGCATGATTCGCAGCTCATCAAGGTGGTCGCAGCTCAGCCCTACAACATCTCTGTACTGCAGGTCAGTACATGCCTTCTTAAAATCAATTGACAATAGGAGGAGTACTTAAAATAACAGTGCTCGATTTTTACAGGTTAGCAACCCAATAATGCCACCCGGGCTAGCCCAGCTAGGCCCGGGAGCGGCTCCCGCCCCAAGGAAAATGGGCCCACCTCCGCGCTCGTCTCATCATTCGGCCCAGCCAAGCGCCTCCCCCTCAGACGCCGACAGCCCGGCCGACGCCGCCGCCGCCGACACCCCTGCCCCTTCCCATTCCAAGGCTCCCAAGGGTTCCAAAGACGATGCCGACGCCCCCGCCGATGACCCTGCAGCTGACGATGAGTCCGCTGCCAAGAAGAAGAAGTCCGCCGGGAGTCGGGTTGCGACGTCGAGTGGACTCCTCTTGGTGGTTGCTGCCTTGGCTGCTGTGGTGGCTTTGTAGGATCAACAAAGATAAAAACAGTGGAGGTGTAGCTTTTTACTGCATTTTCACCATCAGTAAAAAAAGAAAAGAAAAAGAAGGATAAAGTTGAGGAGGAAGAGAAAGGAGGAAGAAGGTGTGTTGCTGTTGTTGGTCATTGGATTCAACTTTTCCCCTGTTTGCGTCGTGTGACATGCAAGCTGATGAGAATAAATGGCAAATTGTGAGATCACTATGCAGAGGACAACCATTAGTTTGTAACCGAGTTGAGTAGTGATCGAATACTCTCATCTCAATCATAAATGAAGTTTTATTTCTTTTCCCCTGTTCCAAAATTCATCAATCAAGAAAATAGTTTTGTTAAAACCACACAATAGTAGTACAATTAACCAACTAACTACTAATCTTTTCAGCACAATCTTATTGTTACTAGTAGGTTAAACAAAAGGGTATTTAGTTCTAATTCAGGCCAAGGGCTCGGTTATTCTGCTTTTAACGAAACTATATTTCTTGATCATGGTCAATCCGGTCAAGGCCTAGGGCTTGATTGATGAGCTCCTAAACAATGTACGTCCTAACTGTCATGAATGCATAATGAAAGCCATAATCTATATCATTTACAAATTAATCTTTTATACACATCTACAAGTTAACCTTTCTACATCTCCATTACTTGTATGAGTTCAATCATCTACTATATATATGATGTATGATTAGGGGTTAATTGTATAAGGTGAATTATTCACCTTCTTCACCTCCTTATTTCTATGCTTAAATCATAGAAATTTACTTAAGTTTTTCACCTCACATTTCTCTCATAAAAGAAGATCGTCTACCATTGTAAAACTTGCACCAAAGTAGAGTAAGAAATATATCTCTAAAGTTCTTACTCTCCCTCTCTCCCTTCTAAAGTGTTTTCAAAGTTTATTTAAGTGTCTATTTCAAAAAGATTAGAGTGCCATTTTCCTACTTTTTCATAACACGTTATCAACACGAGTCTCTGATTACTAACTGAGCTTCCTAAGTACTAAGGACCAAACTCTACCTTTTCATAGGGTCCATTTGGCAACAATTGATTATCGTGCTTATTGTAAGTATAAAAAGTAAGATAAGCATTGTTCGGTAAATTTTTATTTTTAAATGATAAGTAACTTACTTACATAAGCTAATTTTGAAAAGTTGCCTCCCCCCACCTTATCGTACTTATGTCTTACCATAAGCACCATTTTTTTTATTTTTCCGAATCAACCCCTCAATTTTATAACCTTTCTTCCTCCTCCTCTCTTCTCCCTGCCATCCAACCCGCTGCCGACCACCCACCACCGCTGTCGGCCATCCCCCGCTGCCGGACACCCCCCGTCGCCGGCCACCCCCCGCCGCCGGCCACCCACCGTCGTCGGCCACCCTCCTCCGCCGACCACCCTCCGCCATCAACGACCCTTTCCCCGCCGATCACCCTTCCTGGCTGACCACCCTTTGCTAATGGCCACCCCATGCCACCAACCTCCCGTCGTCGGCCACCCTTTGTCGCTGGACACCCTCCGCCGCCAACCACTCTCCGCCTCCGGGCACCCTCTGCCGTCGACCACCCATCACCGCTGCCAGTCACCCCCCACCGCCGGCTACCCCCCACTGCCGGCCACCCCATGTCGCCGGCCACCTTCCACCTTCCCGAACACATGTTTTATCAAGTGTTCAGCTTCAGCACTATTATAAGCATCTACTATCAGCATCAGCACCGTCAGCAGTAAGCCTAAGCTTCAGCATCAGTATCAATACCAAATTGCCGAACGGACCCTTAATCTTAAACATACAAGAAGTTTATTTACAAAAATCGTTTTGAGGAGTATGCTCTATAGTCGCCCGATTTGGGATCTTCTATATAAGAAACTCGTTTTTTCCTCCTAGATTTCAAACATGTCTTTACCAAAAATAATCACATATTTGGATCTACACAAGATAAGAAAACAAAGCATTAGATTTTCTTACCTCACTCGTTGATTAACTCGATTTGTCCTTGAAAATCTTAATTTTCACCGACCGGCTTGAAAATAACTTTTAAGCAAAACAAGTATGAGAATGATGTTGGTAATCATAATAAGAACAAGCCAAATGAAAATCTCGATTATAAACCTTTGATTTCCGACCCTAAGATGACGCATAATCTCGTCGTCGGCCATGGACAAGTCGAGAGAATATTTTTTGGTGATGGAGCTAGATCGAAAATGGAGGAGGCCGGAAGAAAGAGATAAGGATGAAAGTGAAAAAGTGAACGGATAAAAAGAAGAGTAAAAGGTGAACCAAATTGTTTCCGAACTCTGAAGACTTTAATTAAAATTGTTAAATTATACTCCGTACGATTTTTTACTTCTGTCTTACGATATTGCCTATGCCTACATAGTGAATTTACTGTTGTCTTATGATATTGCCTATGCCTATATGTTGATTTACTTTTGTCTTGCATACGCTATCTATCTAACATGCATTTCAACATATCATCTACATGCATGCTATATTGATTGGTTCAATCTTCCAATGCATGATTCATAAATTAGAATATTATTTTAATATTATAATATTAAATAATATAGTAGCCAATGACTAACATCGCCAAAAGGGAGTTTCGGGCATGGATGTCCATCCGTCTTCACTGGTGCCTGAGGAAGAGGAAAGTAAAACGCCAAAATCAAATTAGCCCATTAATTAGTCACCAACTTAATTATAGAACGGTTTTCCGTTACAATTGATTGCACAAGCCAATTAATAGGTGAGGATATATTGAATTACATTGGATTTAGCAGCAGATCGGCTGTTACACCTCAATAGCAACATTCTTCATGACATACGTTACATTACAATAAAATGCTTGGCATTCAATTTCGCAGCAATCCATACACCCAAAAACTATAGAGATTTGTATAAAATGCTTAGCATTCATTGCGCTAAAAACTTTTCTTTATATGTTTATAGATAGATTAGTTGAGAGTAGAAATTTTTGTATTATGCATTTAATATTTTTTTTTAGAAAATTATGACTTATATATACACATAGAGTTACATGAATTAAAATATTAAGATATACTTGTTAGAAATGTCTGGTTTGGGACAATAAGGCTTATAAAAAAAGCCATACACGCGTATGTATTATGAGGAATCGATATGAAATCTAAAGAAACAACGAAACAAATATACAATATGCATATATTGGAACCAATCAATATCTATACTATATATTAAAGCCGGAGAATTTCGAGCCTCCACGTTAATTCTGGCTCCACTTTATTAACAATTTTATATGTTTTTATTTTTCCTAATTATCTAATCTTTAACTTTATCTTTTTTCTTACCCATCAAATATCTATCTTTAAAGGCGTATTATTTATCTTTTAAATTTCTTTAATTATCTAATCTTTAATTTTATCCTTTTTCTTACTCATCTAATATCTATCTTTGAAACAAAATTATCTATCTTTAAAATTTCCTTCTATAAAAGATACATATTAATTAACTTAACTTTTCAATTCTCATTTTAATCTATTTATATATAAGAATTAATATATAGTATAGATTATAGTAGATACACAAATTAACGGAAAAAAAAATGAGCATTACCCGTACATGGTATGGGTCTTCAGCTAGTATGTTATAAAAGCCGACCGTTTTCGAGCCACCACGTTGATTCTGGCCCCACCATATATTTAACTAAAATAATTTTTAAAGTCTTTTAATTAACTATCATAACTTTGCTACGTAAATTTTCAATCTTTTAATTAACTACCTTATCAACAATATCTTTCCATATAATATCTAGCCGTAAATATAGTACGTAAATATCAACAATGCAATCTATCCATACAAAATTATCTTTAAAATATAGTAATACGTAAATACCAACAATGCAATCTATCCATACAAAAATATCTTTAAAATATGGTATGTAAATATATTACGTATACGAGAGCTCGATTGAGCTAGGGGCGGCGATAGTCGAGATTATATTCAATTGAAGATAGTTCTTCAATAACTTCGTCATTCGTAACTTCCATGTTTAATGTACAATAATTAATAATAAAATAAAAATCAACAACTTACCTTGTATGAGTAAATTTAATATCAAATTTATAAGATTAAATATATAATATATGTACATATCCTCATTTTTATTTTACCCGCTCACACGTAGTAGTATATAATTAATTAATATATATTATAAAAGCTGACCGTTTTCGAGCCATCACGTTGCATATTTGATAAAAACAGCTTCTATTTATGTTATTTCAATTAATCTAATTATATTTCTTATTACTAGTTTATGTAAAAGATATGATTAAATTTTCAAATTTTGGTAAGATATTCTATCTTTTTAATATATCACTTAATTGAAAAACATGATTCTAATATATATCTTGAATTTTCGAAATAAAATTACTATGAACTAATTATATTTGATTTACTTAATTAAACTAGAATTTTTAAGATAAAATTTTAAACTATTTTTAATAGAAAGACTAATTTTGTTACTTTGTTATTGTATTTACTTTAATAAATTTAGCATTTTTAAGCTTAAGTTTATTATTTTCTATATTTACATGATCTACTATATGTTTTTTACCCATTATATTTGATTTTTTTTTCTATCTTGATAAGAAATTTGATTTTTTTAGCCAAATAATAATTTCGATTTATATCTTGATAACGTACATCTTTTTCATAATTTTTACTTATTTACAAAATAATCCCACATTTTTTTTAAATTATACGAACACCCCTTATTTTCCAAATATAAACATACAATTGGTTGTTTTGAACCACCACATTAATTTTGACCCTACCTCATAAATAAATAAATAACTAATTTTTATATATTATTCGCATCATATGGTTTTCTTATTGAATTTCTTCTTATTTAGTTGTAAGAAAAACCTTTCATCAATTATTAATTCTTAAAGCATTACAGGCCGGGTAAAATCTTTCACAGACAAATTTAAAAAAATCTACGAATATTTGATTCAACTTATTTCTTTAATACAAGTAAATTTTTGGTTTCCGACAATTTCTATTAAACTTTTATAACCTTTATCAATTTGTAATTTTTTAAAATTATATTTACATTTATGATAGTCGTTATTAATATATGATAAAAATTGTAAGTAAAATATCAATTTATATTTTTATAATCAGGTTTTATAAAAATATACAAATGAGTGAAAATTTTACGTCTTCTATATACTTTTTGGGTTATATGAACTTTAAAAACAATATCACTCCTTTTAAAAGATAAAAAAATGTCCATATAATAAAACTTATATAATATTTTTCATATAAAAATATAATTTTATTTTAATATTTTTAAGCGAAATACTCGTACATGGCACGGCAGGTTAAGTTAGTTACATTAACACGACTTGAAGTTCTCAAATTTCTTAGTTTTGGTTAAAAAAAAAAATAAATTTTAGATATAATAAGAAAAATTAGAAATGAGCTTTAAGTAGACTTGAATTTTAAGAGAAAAAAAAAACAAAAACAAATATATTTTACTAAACTATCTTATTTATCTATATAATTTTATGTAATTATTAATTTATGATTTTAATGGGGCTTATATTTATCTAGTGTTTTTTTTAGAATTAAATTATCTTATTATCCAATCACAATTCATTACATTTTCCACTGGCGCAAGGTTTTATTGTAGCTCTTTTGAAGCAATTTTCTTAGTTTTGTTAGATAGTTGCTTCCATCTAGCGGTTTTTAGATCACCAATGATAATGAGTAACGAGTTTAAATATATTCAATGTGTTTGATAATTAGCAATTCAGCTGTAATGGAAAAAAAACATTAAAGTTTTATAAGAGAAATGGTCTGAATAATATTAAGATTTCATATGTTTTAAATGAAAAGTTATTTAGATTAAAAAAAAGTAAAGTTAAATATACTTATTCTTTTTAAACATCATGCATTATATATTCTATCAATCTTGTTAAATATTCATGCAATACAAGAGTTTAGTTTAATTATTTATCTAATAGATAATATAAAACATACATAAATTTGAAAATTTTAATATATGCTATAGTTTATAAAATTTGAATTACCGATTTTTAGGAGTAGTAGTTATTTGAATTTCAAATTAATTTAATATGTTAAAATATGGCGGTTCCTAAATTATTGATTGCAGAATAATTTTAAAATACCAGAATTCAGCATTTAGGCGAAATAAATAATAACTTTACATGTGGTATAAAAGCTGGAGTATTTCTTTAGTATATAGATCGATTTGTTATTTAATTTCTGAAACATTATCCTTAATGATCTAAGATGGCTCTTGATGAAATTGTTGAGATCAAACAAAATTAAGGGAAATTCGGGATGTTATCCCTGAGCTTTGGCCTTTTTTGAATGGTACCTTTAAAATAAACTTATTTCGCAAAATGCCCCTGAGATTTCGAAAAAGTTCGGAACTTACTCTTGTTTTAATTCATCTCACTTTTCCGTTAGACTTCTCAGATCTTATTCATAGGGCTGTGCAAAATCCGGTCCGGACCGGTCCCCGAGATCTTATTCATAGGGCTGTGCAAAATCCGGTCCGGACCGGTCCCCGGTCCTTGATATTGGAGGTTCCGTCCTTGATATTGGAGGTTCCCGGTCTCGGTCCCGGTCCGGTTCGGTATGCTTAATTACTGGTTCTTTCAAATTTGGTGATTAGTTTTACTGTGGATAGAGGAATTCTTCATGGTGCAATTGTCATTTGGTGGGTGACGAGGACCAGTATGAGTGGTTTATAGTTGGATGAATGCTATGAAATCATGATAGGGAAGTGCAAGGTCAAATGCATCTTATCATGGGATTGTTCATGGACAAACTAGAACTCGTTCCTCTTTATCGCAGATTGTTCATGGACAAAGATTTCCTCAATTCAGAATACAACATTTGGGCCAAGCTCATATCTGACTGTAAAATCAAGAGTCGTGGAGGATTACTCTCTGTCTCAAGCAATACTACAGACAATGGCTGATGGAAGAACAAGATCTACCAAAAAGAAGTTGATGCCACTAGAGATACTGTAGATATACAGTAACACACCCATTTGGATCAGAAATGGGATTATGGCAAATTTGATGTTTGAAAAACATTGTGATTGGAAATGAAATTAAGTGAAAATTTGTTGTAAATATCAGACTCTTGAACTCGTTGTCAACAGGAACTTGATCCAGCAAAACATGAAGAAAGTGAGTTTGCAATCACTTGTCACTTACAAGAGCCGTTTGTAGATCAGACAAGAGCCAAATCAACCACACTAATATTTTAGCAACATTGTAGATGCACAACTGTCATCAGCTGATCATTCAAGTTGACAAACTCCGATCCAAATTCCATCTTATTTCAACAACAAGTTTGCTAGCTCCTGGAAAGTAGAAGATAGAAAGGCCTCTTCTTTGCCCCAAATTTCACAATTAAACAACTCCATTTTTTGCACTTAATACTTGAGCAAAATAAGTTCACAAAATTCCATATAGGGCTCACACTTGAAGCCAAGCCAGAGAAAGAGAACCTATTCTACATCAACAAAGACCACAACAAATCAATCAAGAAACAAAAGTATCATTCCAATACAACAGTAGCGCCCAAGGCCTTCAATCTCTGAATGATGGCTTCTCCTTCCTCCTTGGAAACCCCTTTCTTGACCACAACAGGCGCCTTCTTAACCAAATCTTTGGCCTCCTTCAGCTCTAACTTCGTAAATCCTCGTACATCCTTGATGACATGCATTGATCTTGGAGGCGGCGTGGAACTTGTCGAGCGGAAGAGGATCGAATAGTCGTAGCGCTCGAGCTTGTTCAAAGATATATATGAGCTCGTCGGCGATCCGTTCGAGCTTCTGTGAGGCTCGGCGGAGGTGGAGAGGTTTGTTTTTAAAATCAGAGTCATTTTTCCAAGTATATGTGGGGGTTGATTTAACTAAGCTTTTGAAAGGGACAACGACCACTAACAAAGTCCGATTTGCTTAAAAATGTGCGATTACATCTTAGTTGAAAAAGTTATCACAATTGCGCGCTTTGGTTGAATTGAGAGACAATTTGATGTTGAACTATAGGATAATGTAAGCTTATATATATACAAAATCGATCTGTTTGAAACGTTAGCAAAGGCAAGACAAGACGAGACAGATGTCATTGATAAATACATGCAGCCATATCAAAACCGGCATCTTCATAATCAATCAAAATCACAGGATCAGCAGTCACGCACCTACAGAATCAAATCAATTATAGGCAACAGTCCGATCAGTAAGTAGGGCATATAACTAGCAACGCGAGCCCGGGGTTCGAAAAGAAAAGAAAAGAAAAGAAGAAGCTGGAAACCCTAATAATAATAATAATAATAAGGGAAATTCCGGATGGTGCCCCTGAGTTTAGGGCCTTTACGGATGGTGCCCACAAAAAAAACTTATTCCGCCAAATGCCCCTGAGGTTTCGGTAAAGTTCGGACCATGCCCTTCTTCCAATTTCTCGTTAACATTTGCCATGGTGTCGTCAGGGGAGGCCGTCGATCGTGCCCCCGACCCACAAACCAACTCAAAGGCGATGCCGGCAGATCCCCGCCGTCACTGATACCGCCGCCTCAAATCAATGGACATCCAGGCCGACCTGAGATCCAACGATGCTCTCCTGCAGTTGGGCGCCCTCCTCCAGGCCTTCCAGCAGTCCACCGCCGGCCACGACATCTCCGTGACCGGCGTCGAGGAGATCGTCGCGTAACAAGGAGATAGCGCGTCTCCGACTGCAAAAACGAGATCAGCAGCTGCTTCGACTCCACCAGCCCTAACCCCCGCTTCTCCATCTTTCAGATCACGCGCCTCCTCTGCGTCGGCGTCATCATCGGCGTCCGCCTCAACCACGCCGTCTCCGACGCCACCGTCTCCTCGACGCCACCGTCTCCTCAACGCCGCCGCCGAAATAGCGCATGGGGGTGTCTCACCGCGGATCCGGCCGATGTGGGATCGGGGAGGCCCTGAGCCGGCTGAGCGCCAGATCTCTGCCTCACGTGACTCGCACGTACCGCGCTCACTCGCCACGACTTCGGTCCACTCCTCTTCCCCACGAACTCCAGATCTGAGCTCCAGCCCACGAACGCCGGCGATTCTTGCCGGTAACCCAGCATCCCACCCCCGATACCGGAAACTGCCCCCGACGCCTTGCTCGCCCCAACTCTCCTTCCGCTCGCTCGCTGCCTTCTCTCGCTCTTCCCGCTCTCTCGTCTTTTCCAGCCCGCCGGCGACGACAGCACGTTCGCAGAATTTTGCCCTCGCCCGATTCCGACCCCGACGACCTGCCCTGGCTCCCCACCCGATTAGATCTCGCTCCGCTCCCACTCTCACCGGCTCTGCCCACTCGACACCGGACCCCTTTGCCTCCGCCCGACCCGACCGGCGCTCTCTTTTCAATCTCGCTCGGTCTCAAGCCACCAGTGACGGCATGCTCAACGGCCGCCCCTTACGACACCCTGGAAAATGTTAACGGGAAATTACAAGAAGGGTATGGTCCGAACTTTTCCGAAACCTCAGGGGCATTTTGCGGAATAAGTCTTTTTTGTGGGCACCATCCGGAAAAGCCCTAAACTCAGGGGCACCATCCGGAATTTAAGTCAACCGATCTCGCATCATAAGGAGCTAGGGTTTGGGGGGATTAGTCGTGCATCACGATGTGGTGGGGCTGCGGAATGATCCTGTTTATCATAATGGCGGCGCCCTCCATGAGGGCGAGCACGGCGCCCCCAAAGAGGACGCCGCGGGAGGCGGGGGCGAGCCCCAGGGGCATGTGCATTAAGGCCCCAGTGGCAGCCCCCGCTACGATGGGGTTCCAGGGGTCCTCCTTCTGGCGGAGGAAGACCATGGAGCAGTCCAAGGCCGAGAAGACGCCGCCCCAGACGGCCAGCTCCCCGCCCACGCGCCCCGCGTTCATCCGGATCGCCTGCACCCCGCCGCGCAGCCGCTCCCCCCGAGGCGACGAGTGCCCCCCCTTCAGGAAGTGGAACACCGACCCCCCCACCGCTCCCGTCGCGAACCCACTGCCCATTCTGTCCAGGATCCTGTCCGGGCATGGCTCTCGAGACGTCTCTGGAGTCCCCATTTGATCTCCTCCCACCTTGTAAATTATGTAAAGAGACTAGCTAGTTATGAATTAGGGTTTTCAATCTTGCCCTTTCTACATTAATTCATGATAGGTATTTATATACAACGGTATGAGATTCCTTGGAGCCTAAGTTACAAAAGATGTATTCCTAGATACAAGATTACAGTATAAGATTTTATCCTTAATACACCTAAATCGATTCCAGAGACAATTTGATAGGGACAATTTAAGAGTTCGACTTCAATTGCACAAGAAGAACGCATTGGAACTTAAGAGATTTTAATAGAATATGATAGCAAAAAATATATTTAATATATTATTTTAATAGAATGAATATTTGGCTTAAATATATGGTAGAATTTGCTACCATTGATGATTTTTAAAAATACCATAATAAAATTACGAAAAAATAGTTCATAATTAGTATGCTATTTAAATTGACTGGTTAAAATTTTATGATTATGATTTATAAATTATGACTAAATAAATATTTTTTTAGAATAAAATTTTATGATTGATCTATGTATTAATTAAATGGATATAATGATAAGGTTAAGATTTATATATTTGGATAGAATTATTAATTGAACAAATCAAATTCTAAGATAGAACTAATATCTTAATTATGTATTAAGATTTAATAAGATAAATATTTCAATAAGGGGGTGATGACTGATGTTGTGCAATATAATGACAGAATTTGCTTCCACTTTAGTATATAGTAATAAATTAGTAATAGTAATAGATAGATTTAATGAAAATATAATATTTATAGATATAGATATACTACATATAATACATTACGTATTATATATCTTAGCTAGAATTGTTAACATGATATATTATATCTTTACAATGTATATAAACTAACATGCTCTAGCTAGAATTGTTAACATGATATATTATATCCTTATAATGTATATAAACTAACATGCTCTTACGTAATATACCCTTACAATGATATATCAATATGTTTTATTATATCTCTACAATATATCTTTACATAAGTGGTAGGGAAAAGTAATATGGTAGAGAAAGATAAATTTTCCAATTTAATAAAGGATAAAAAAATTTATATGTAATATATTATTTTTATAAAAGGGGTGATGTGGCGCAATATGGTGGCGGAATTTGCTTCCGCTTTAGTATATAGTAATAGATAGATGTTGGATTTGAATCATTTGATACTCAATTCATTGTCATTAATTGGCTTGGATAAGATTTTGAGGGGAATAATAATTTATTAGGTTCCAAACACATTTTCATTTTATAGAGAGTTCTGCACGAAAAACCTGTCCTAACTTGTCAAGCGTACGTGTGTGATGGAGATCAAAGTCGAACATGCTCTATAAGGCTCCGTTCGGGTAATTAGGTGAAAGCTGGGACTGAAAGCTGAAAGCTGGAGATGAAAGCTGAAAGCTGGAACTGAAAGCTGAATCCGAAAACTGAATTTATGAAACGAGTGTTCGGTAAAGTAACTAGCTGAAACCCAATAACTCTAATGCAAAAGACGAAAATACCCCCAATATATTAAAAAAAAATTTCCATTGCCATACACATGTGACATACACGTGCCTAATTACTAACCCTAACTACCCATTACCTACCCGATCTACGAGGCAAATCCTCCAGATCTGGCCCTCCCATTACCCATTACCTCCCCCCTCATCCTTGAAGCCGGCGTCAGTGTGGTCGCGAGCGGTTGTGGTCGTCCCTTGAACAACCCAGATCTGCCCAGCTCGATCCCTCTCGCCGGCGTCGAGCAAATCCAGATCTGCCCAGCTCGAGCCCTTTTGTGGAGGTTGATGGTGGACCGAAGACTCCATCTTCAAAAGCTTGAGCTGTAGACTTGTAGATAAATGAGGGTAAATGGGGAAAGAATCCAGATTCAGCTTCATCTAGGTTCAACAAGCTGGGGGTACTAGGGGGCAGCGTCTAGCTAAATTCCGTCCCAAAATTCAGCTTCCGCTCTTCGGAGACGCTACTACCGAACAGCAACAAATGGAGCGTCTTGACGCCGGTTCAGCTCCCACTACTCGGAGACTACTACCGAACGCTGCCTAAATCAAATAGAGCTTCTAAGATCTTTTTAGGGTGTGTATGGCTTTAGAGAGAACATATTACGTTTATATATACGGTGAGCTATATGACAATTACTTAAATGATAGCTGATCAAAGGTAATGTCAGTTAGACTCGGGTTTTTGTTTCATTTGACCTAGTTGAGTAAATAAAACTACAACTCGTTCCATACTCCTAAAACAAAATTAAAATATAAATCAATTTGTATTCTGGTCTTCACTCATTACTTTTTGGAAAAATGACTCTAAATAATACAAAGTATCATCTTTGAACCAATAATAATATGAACTGTGAAAATTATTGACAGCAATACGAACTATTACCGCATTAACCCAAAACAATACGACGGTAACCATTCCGGTAGAATGGCTGACATGGCAACCGGAAAGCTGAGCTGGTTGTAAATATTTTTTTTTATGTTCCATTTTTTTGCCATGTCATCTGTCAATGTAAAATTATCACAACCAAAAATTAAAAAATTCTTAAAGCCACCAAAATTCGACCCAAATTAGGTCACACGGCAGACTCTCAAACCCCAAACCAAAATTACCAAACAAATAAATTAAACCCAATTAAACAATATGACTTGTGGGGTTAGGTTTGAAGCTCCGGATTCATGGCTAATCTCAATTGTATTGTTGAAAAATTGAACAAGATGATTTGTGGGGTTAAATTCAATAATTCGAGTTTGCAAGACAGCAAATTTGTTAGACGATTAAAGTAAGATTTTCTAATTGGAATGAAGTAGTACAAGGGAAAGGGGAAAAAAAGATTCAAGGAGGAGGCGGTGGAGATGCCAGATCCACCACCACCGTAGCGTCGCATAACCAGTCAATACCATCCTCCGTCACTCCAGATCTACCACCATTAGGCCATAGGGCAGTCTTACCCTTAGATCTACACTCAAAGTCGTTACTTTTTCTCTAGCCAAACCCAGATCCACCGGATGAATAAAATTTCACCGGAAATATCGACAAATTGATATTGAACTATTGTCCGGCTAAAGGCCTTTTGATCGGCTTTCACACTTCATGCTTATACCTAGATCTGACTTTGCCGCCCGCCATCCTCTGTTGTTGTGGATACGAGCTTTCATTTCCCCAACCCTTCATCTATCTCTCTGATGTTCTTGCAAGATGGAGCTTCGATGCCCTCCGACGGCGTCCTCCAACATCGTTTTTCTGTTGAGTTACTGTCGTCTTCTTCGCCTTTCTCTTGTTTACTTTTTTGTTAATCCTAATTTGGATCTCAATTACGAGAGTTGGATTTAACATTTGATTTTTAAAGACCAAACACAACATATGATTTTAGATAATTTTTTGGGATTGTTTGATAACTTGCGAGTTGTGACGGGCACATGACATGGCATTGAAGGGAAAAAGAAAAAAAATAAGATGTACAACTTAAAATGCCAGCTCAGCATTCCGGCTGCCATGTCAGCCATTCTACCGGAATAGTTACCGTCGTATTGTTTTGGGTTAATACGGTAATAGTTCGTATTGCTGTCAATAATTTTCAAAGTTCATATTATTATTGGTTCAAAGGTGATACTTTGTATTATTTAGAGTCATTTTTCCTTACTTTTTTGCAATAACATTTTCATTTATTTTAATATAAGTGGCTTATAATAATAAGCCTTGTCATCAGCAAAGACCAATCACAATCTCCTCAAATAACAATAATTAGTCGGTTCCAAAATACTTTTGTTCCCCTTTCCAATTTGCTTGCTCGGTGATACTTGTCATTTTAACAAGACTTTTTCAATTTGATCCTTTAAAACATACCAAAGAGGTAATATTGTTCCCCTTTCCAACAAAATTCAGAAATTAATTATAGAATGACAAAATTCAACAATTTCTTAATTTTTGTTTTAATTCCTATAATGACATGTATGTCCCAACCGGGATGAGGAAGTACAATTAACTTCCAACAAGGAGATTACCAAAAAAAAGAAAACATCCAAAAAGGAAAAAGTCCAACACATGATTCAAACATCTCCTTAAACATAGCAACTAACTCACAATTTCCCGCGCATTCAATCAACCGAAATTCCCTCCAAACCACTCGAATTAAAGCCCCAACGTATAATAAATACCAAAACACACCCTCTCATCCATCAGCCAAAAAAAACACCAGGCCACCCCCTCTTCTCCTAACTCCACCTCTAAACCCCAAAAAACACAAAAAACATCGACCATGAACACCCAAAACATCCTAATCCTCCTCCTCATAACGGCGCCGCTAATCTTCGCGCCGGCGTACGGATTCAACATAACTCGGTTGTTGGACCAACACCCGGAATTCGGCAACTTCAACAGCCTCCTGAGTAAGACAGGGGTGGCCTCCGCCGTCAACAGCCGCCAAACAATAACCGTCCTCGTCCTCGACGACTCGCAGTCCCTGAGGCTCAATGCGCTGAGCGCTGAAGTCATAAGGGAGATCATGGCCATCCACGTGTCGCTTTCGTACTACGACCGTGAGCAATTCGATGCCTTCTCCAAGAACAGGTCGGCGATCATGACCACCTTGTATCAGACAACCGGCAAGGCTAAGTGGGGAGAAGGGTTCGTCAACGTCAGCGTGCATCAGGGCAATATCAAGTTCACGCCCGCGGTTCGTGGGGCCCAATCCGATACTCAGCTCGTGAGGATCGTCGCCGCTCAGCCCTACAACATCTCCGTAATTGAGGTCAGTGCATTGGAATTCCAATGAACGTTAGGCCCAACCGATACGATTGTCTATCTTAAAACCAATTGACAATCGGAATAACAAACAAATGTATACTAGACTCTTTCTATTTCCGATTCCTGATGTGCGATAACATTCTTTACGTATGGATGTATGGTTGATGTTTCCAGGTTAGTAGCCCAATAGTTCCACCAGGGCTCGCCGAGCTGGGCCCGGCAGCCGCGCCTGCACCAAGGAAAGTGGGCCCACCTCCGCCCCCACATCATCCTTTCCCGCCAAGCCCTGCTGACGGCCCTGATGCCGACAGCCCTGATGCCAATGATGATGACAGCCCTTCCCCCTCCCCTTCTGAGGCTCCCGTAGGCGTCCCCCCAGGCGAAGCCCCCTCAGCTGAGGATTACGCTGACAGGGAAGAGCCCAAGAAGAAGAAGTCTTCCGGGAGTCGGGTTGTGGCGTCGAGTGGACTCCTCTTGGTGGCTGCTGTCTTGGCAGCTCTGGTGCCTTTGTAGGATCAACAGAGATGAAAACAGTGGAGATAATTTGTTTTACTGCATTTTCACAATCAGTAAAAAAAGAAAGAAAGAGAAGAGGACATAAAGGCTTAATGTGAGATCACTATGCAGAAGAAGACCATTAGTTTGTAACCGAGAGTAATGGACACTCTCAACTCAATCATTAATGAAAGTTTTATTTCTGCTCCCCTGTTGCAAAATTCATCAATCAAGAAAATAGTTTTGTTACACAATACACTGTAGCACGATCAGCTAACTACAAATCCTCCCAACACAAGCTTATTGTTTTAGCAAGTTAAAAAAAAAAAATGGGTATCTAGTTATAATTACTTGCACTGAATCCTATGTCGGGTCGAAACCAATTTGGTTAGCAAGTACTTGAGCCTCCTGGATCCGGCTCCGGGTTTAAGAAGGCCATAGTTCTGAGGCTGGAGACTGGAGCATGTTTTATGCAGATGCTCACTTGCATCACACCATGCGCCAGAGCTAAACTCCGAGCGCCTTCTCTTGAGGAGGTCGTGGTCAATCCGGTCAAGGGCTCGGTTATTCTGCTTGAACTTTCTGGCAAAGGGTCGGTTGCTTTGGACCATTTTGCGGTAGTCCTTGGGGCCGAGAGATCGTGGGTGCTGCTTAGGAGGGACGTCCCATGTGATGAAGTGGAGGTCGTGGTTGATTGTTGTATTCTTGTAGCTTTCGGAGTTGCATATGAGTGTTTGGAAGTAGCCTTCGGGTGAGGAGACGAAGTTTGTGTAGTATAAAAGAAGTGTTCTTGGAAGATTTTCCCACCCAAATACGCAGTACTCGGCAAAAGACCTTGATAGCACTGTCCAAGCAGAGCCTGCATTTGAGATTAATGAAATGCAATTAGATGTTGTTCTAAATGACCTAAATTGAAAAACAAATGCAGGCCGGCCCTAGTTAGGTGAGCGGGAACTAGGCCCCGAGGCCGAAGATAGCCTCAGGAAATGGGGAATTGGCATTAATTTCTAGAGCCGATTAACTTCCAATCTCGTAGGCATGGTTGAAGTTATGCACATTCATGCCAAAGATGAAAAAAATGAGGTGCTTGTAAGGAGACTTCAAAAGCCATAAAGAACATGCCTTTCTTCAAACATAACACTGGAATGCAAGCATTTTAACTATTGCTTTATCCAATCAAAAAGGAAAGAACATTTCTTGTAACAGAAATGCACAAGTAATCACTCTATCATAAATATAAAGAAACAAATATAGCATAAATATTGTAGGTTTCTGTCACCATCATATCAAGGTGAAAAATCTAAGTCACCAACACTTAATAGTTGGATGAAGCAAAAGGACAACATCAATTATTCCAACAACCATGAGAAACATAACCATGATAGGTCAGAATAGGTGACGATGACAATTTATGGTCCTAATCACCATCACGTTGAACCATTAAGTTCAGATCACTACTTTCCAACAGACAAGGACACTATGGTTGGACACTAGCTCAACTTTTTACTTCAAATAAAAAAAAAGTACAGTTTAGAATTTAAAAACACTCAATAGAAACTTTAGGGGTTAGTGAGAATCACACATGGGTTGTTGTCTCTACATTGTTGGATTAGAACATATGGACATGAGACTTCACCTTTCAGATCCAGATCATGCTCAACAAGTTCATAACTTTAGTTTCATGAAAAATGTGATATGCCCAGCTACATTAATTAACCTCACATGTTCTTGGCCCCCAAATAAAGTGTACTTTCAATCCAATGACCCAAATCACTTGGCACAAATGGAGACTTTCTGTGTGATCCATAAATGGAAACAAAGGCAGAAGAACTGAATGGAGTAAAACCTGTATAAAGCTTGAAAGCAGTTGGAAGAGCTCTTTGCTTGATAACCCACCATATATCTGACTTATTCGGACTGTAAAGAGCTGGGTCTATTATCATTGGCTTTCCTCTCTTATTCCTGGAATCATGCAAGAAAAAAGATAAAAAAAATTATTCCTCCATTATCAGTATCAGCAAGCAACCAAAGAATCAAACTCCAATGCAAGCACACAGATTAAAGAAGCCTTACAATTTCCAGCCCAAACGACTAGTATGCTGTATAAAATTAAGATCCCTTGGCAAGTCAGAAAAGGCGTGAATTAGATCTGAAACAACAACACCAACAAGAACATGAATTAGTCAGAAAAAACCCAAGAGTTTGAACAGGAGCAAGACAGATCAAAACCCCCCCAAAAACAAAGCTCACTCACCATACCATCTTGAGTAATCAAAGGATAATCGGAGGCGCTGAGGTTAATAAACCAATCCCACTGACAGACCTTCAAGAGAATAGCCATGGCGTGGAGGGTGGAAGCCAGCATAGTGGGCCCTCTATAGGTGACCAAATTAGGTTTCCCAACAATCCAAACATTACCCACTTGCTGAAAAACGGTGTTCGTTGAGATAAACCTGGCAATTTCGAGATGCTCAGATCTAGGGGCGCCATAGTCGATGTGGACAAGGTAGAAGTTGGCAGGGTGGTAGAGGGCGAGCAATAGGCGCCTGAGCTTCTCGGAATCGCCATTGGAGGCTGAGATTAGGTAGGCGAAGGAAACTGGGTAGTCTTGGGTGTGGTTGGATTTGATGAATTTGATGGGTCTGGGGATTGGGTAGCTGAAATCTGAGATGGGTCTTGCGAGTTTGGTTGAAAAGTAGAGGAGACAGAAGAGAATTGATGTTAATGTGATGGTAAGAGTCCACCTTTTGATCCCCATCAAGGTGTGTTTGGGAGATTTTTACATTCAGTAAGGGTGATTGAAGAGGAAAAGCTTGGATTTTTGTGAGTGTGAGTTGAGTAACTTGAATTGAGGTTGAGAAAGTTAAGATGGCAATGTTGGGAGGTATTTTAGTAAATTAAGGTATTGGATTTGGTGTGGGAATGAGTGATAACGAAGTGATTTCAAGTCTCAACAACAATTAAAAGGCTTTTGTGTTGGGAAAGAGTGTAGATGAGATCTTAAATGGAGGGAAAGTTCTTTTCTTTAATGCCCACCTGTCTTTAGGCTAGTGGTAACTAACTTTTCTTCCCAATCTTAAAAGCATGTAAAATTGTTTTTTTTAGCACTGTAAAATTGTTTTTATTATCACGTGAATGTTTAGTTTTTATATCTAAATTTAAATAAATATGAGAAAATAAGGATATTAAACAATAAATTTCTCATATTAATCTAAACAAATCAATCAAAATAATACTCCGTATCAATTTTACTTAGTAGCTACTACTTTGGTTTCTCAATGTACTTTTTTATTTCTTTTTTTCAAGGTTTCAATAGAAGTTTAGAAATAGAATAAACTAGTATTAATCCCGTGTCTTAAAGGCACGAATTTGATTTAATTAAAATCTTAATTTAAATTTTATATAATGTTATTCAAAAGAATAGTTTGATATAAAATATTGTATTAGTTTATTTAGCTTATGGGATTTATTTTAATGATATAGTATTTCCACTATAATAAATTCTTTTAATCTAATAAATATTTGTAGGATTATAATTTTTGTATAAGGATTTACTGCTTCTAATATTTTTAGATTTATTTTAATGTTTATGGATTATAATTTTAATAATATATTTAATTGGAGTTGACATGTACTTTTCTATATTATTATTTTAATCTTCAACTTAGTATATAGTAAGATTCATTAATTATATATTTAAGGAAAACTTATACATACTATTTCAATGATATATTCTTTCATATTTTACATACATTTACAATCAAAATCAACCAATTAAATAATTTTTAAAAACATGGGTGATGTGGTCCAATGTAAAGTTAACACGTGTCGTAATAACTATTATTTTAATAGCATTATCTCTTCAAATAGCATATATTTTAATGGAGTAAATAAGCTTTATTCATATTCTATAGATTTCCCGATCATAATTCTGGATAGATTCTACAATAATTGACATACGTATTCAAATATCATATAAATTTTGGATTTCTTTAAATATGCAATTCAAACTTTGATAGGAAAATAAAAAGAAATCAAATATCATATAATTTTGGATTTCCTGATCATAAATTTTAGCTTTATTTATTGACATATGTAAATACCAATGTTTTACAATCTATCTCGAATACTATAAACTACAGTCGGAATCCGCAATAAATGCTTATCATTTTATCACTATTTTAAGGTTTTCATATGGCCTACCTTCAATGTTATTGTGAAAATATGATTTCTCCCTATTTTGTTTAATGCTATCGCCACCCATTCGGTTCTCATGGTGATGTTACACTGTTGAATTGATGTCGCCCCACATTCATTACGCTGTAAATCATCTACATAAGGAGGAGGAGAGGCGTTCATCAAACACTGAGAACATCCTTTCCATTTAGACGGTTAAGCCTCATCAATGTGTGCATATCACCATATATTAATCCTATTTCTTATGACCGGAATTGTAATAGACTAATAAGTGTGTGCTGAGAGTTAATATGCCTGCTGCAACCTTCTTCAAGCTCCCTTCGAATTCTATCTCGTGCATCAGCAGTCCCATCGTTCCTATGCGGCCATTTCTGTTCCAAACATTATAATTATTCACCCTCAGAGTTACAACTGACTTAATGGCTTATGCATGTGGACCTTTTAACGTGTATTACGAGAATTCAAGTATTCTTTATCCATTTTGTTGTGTTAATTTCGATCATCATCATAATGATTAAACCATTCGGATTCTCACGGGTTGGCTGGTGGGTGTGGCCATGGTTGCCCTATAAATTCTGCCATATACACTGCTCATCTCCCCACATCTATCCCTCTTAGCTCTCATATCTACTTTTTATGATGGCGTACCCATTCAAATATCTGAATGAGCTGCCGCAAGGCATGGTTTGTGAGGTCCATATCATGGTTTGTAGAAAGTGGGACATATACAATATCTACAACACCTACAAGGGAACTGATTATTTCCTTGTTGATTCGAAGGTGTTGCATATGTGATATATATTTCTGCCTTTTGCCTGCTATATTTGTCCTATTTAGCTTCCAACCTATGTTGAATTTGTGCCTTCTTTTTGTTCTTACAGGGGAACCTTATCTATTTTACCACCAAAAACAATGTTGCCAATTGCTTCATAGGCAAATTGACTAAAGGGGTTGTGTTTAGCTTGAGAGATTTTCATATTATTTCGAACTTGAAAGAATATCAGGTGCTCAAAGACAAAAGATTCATGATCGAACTACATGGTTCCACCAGTGTCAAGAAGGTGGATTCAAATGCTGATGGGTTCCCAACAAAATATGTGTTCTACTTTACTGATATAGGAGACATTCGCTTTGATGTGAATGGCATGAATGCACTGATAGGTATATACAGTGATTTAGTGGAGCTATTGCCTTATGTTTACCCCCTAAAAAAGAACTTAACTCACACTATATGCATATGTACAAATGTTATTGGCTATATTAGCGATTTTGGCCCTATAGTCCCTAGGGACAGGAGGCTGGTATGGGAAAGAAGCTGAAGAAAACTACTCAGACCTTGGATATCTACCTCACTGGAAAGAGGTATTCCTTATGCATGGCTTCACCTGCTACATCTAATTTTTCCCACGTGCCTATTATGTCCTCAATTCTCCATTCCCTGCTACGGGGGTCATAAGATATGGGTCACCCTATGGGAGATCTGGCTGAGGACGTCCTCTAGAGGAAACCAACCGATCACAACTGCTATGCTATTAATTTGGTTGGCATGAATGTACGGACATTCAAGGGTAGGTTATCGGTTTGCACACACTTATTTGTGTCTCCCCCTTAAGCCAGTTTATGTTTGCATGCTGCCAATCTAACTTACATGTTCCACAAATTTTGGTTACTTGCAAGACACCTACATGTCAAGTACTTCTGCTATAGTGATGTATGATGAAGACAACATCGACTTGCTGGCATCCTTTAAGTGTAACACCATGCCAACAGAGGCTGCTGAGGTGCCACCTCCCCAGGTCACATTATATGAATTTTCTCAATGGTGCAAAGCAAAGAAAAAGGTATAACCACTTCTACAACAAACAACCATCTTTAATTATTTTTGTTTGATTCCAATCACACAAGGGCTAGCCACTTTTCAGGATACCAACTTCTACTGCATGCTAAATGTTGTGGGCATTAACACGAGGACATCCTGGTACTACTTTTCATGCACACTAGGAAGTGCAGGAAAAGTGTCACCAGGAGACATGGTGTTTTTTTTGTGACTCAGACCTAAAGAACATTAAGTTTCTTCGGTCTAGGTATCTCCTATTTCCCTCACCAAAGGAGACATGGTGGTTTTTCTTGTCGTGATCCTATTTCTTTTTATATTAGAGTAAAGGTGTTGGACCATTGAATCTGCAATCCACGTACATTGAAATATTAAATTAATACGCTGAATATAGATAAATGTGTTGTACCTGAGATTGGATAGAATATTCTACGAATAAACTATGCAAAATAGATCTGACATTATATGGTCCCGGTTTTTAAAAATAATCACAGTACAGCTACGTAGTAACGTAATGGTGGTTAAAGTATTCAAACGTTTCATTGGATAAAGTACAATTTGTAAATATAACTAGTGAAATTCCCCACATTCATATATCCATAAATAGTTAAATATCACTTTAAGGGCTCATTTGGTATCAAACGGCGGAAATGTAAACAAACCTAGTCAATTATGTGTCACTATACATTAATTGAAAAAAAAAATTCATTTTAAACTTTGAAATTTGTGTGTCTAGAGAAGAGATGAAAGAAATAATTGAGGTGGATTGTTATTGAACCCCCTTAGATTAGTGAAACAAGTTAGTGCCGAAAGGGGCTTGCGGTAGTTTTTGTATAAAAATTGAGGTGACTCGTCATGTATCCTGATGCTAATGTGGACTAGATTCGTTTTCATCTCTTTTACGTTTCCGTTGTTGGATATCAAACGGACACTAATTGCACATTTTTTGGCAGGAATGCACTTTAATTACAATCTGATGATTTGTCAAAGAGGGTTAGTGACCTTGAGGGTCATACTCTCTCCGGCCCATAATATTTGTCCATCTTTCCATATGATTGTCCCAAAAAGCTTATCCATCTTTCCAACTTTTCATTTATATCACACTTTTCTTATTGTATTATCCTTATTCAATCTCATATATTATCCCATTATCCAATTTTTCCCTCGCCTTTATCACTTTTTCCTGTAATATTACAAAATCACTCTCATTCAATCTCATATATTACTCTCAACTATACACCTCTCCTATCAACTTTATCACTTTTTTTAATTTTTTACCTCTATAAAATTACCCTTATTTGTTTCTTTTTTTGGTTGAAGGAGAGGCGGCAGTCTCCGTGCCCGCTAGGGGCATTTTATTAAATAATCAAAAAGGGCTAAGTAGTACGCAAGCGGGGGATAGCCCAACCCCTAACATCATCAAGCAACAAAGAAATAACACCCTCACGAGGGTCAACCAATACATGAAGACCATTCTGAAAAGAAAAGCATAAGAAGCCATAAAATCAGCAACAGAGTTTGCCTCCCTAAAAATATGACGAAACTGGACATCCCAGCTCCTACGAAGAAAGTTTTGGCATTTGACTACCAAGCTAGCTAAAGGATGACTACTCTCTATAGGACGCCCCAAAAGTAAGATCACGAGCTGCGAATCCACTTCTAAGGAGACCCTCCTGTAGCCCTTGCGCCACGCAAGTTCCAATCCCTGAGCAACACCCCACAACTCCGCCATGGGGACGGTACAGATACCAATATTGTGTACGAAACCCACCTGCCACCTACCATCGCTGTCTCGGATAACTCCACCCGCCGCAGCCAACCCCCCATCGCGCACCGACCCATCCGTATTTAGCTTGACCCAATTCGCTCGGGGCCGGGACCAAGCAACGTCCACGACTTCCGACTGGCGTTGGCGCCCTACCTCATGATTGTCGCCGCGCGCATGTACTCTTGAGCGTAAGAAACCACAAAGGAGCCCCTATCACCCAAGTAAGAATCCTGCTGGAAAACAAACAAGTTACGCCAGCGCCAAATCCACCATAAAGAGATAGTGAAAAGCTCAGCCCAAGAAAGTCCATCATGAACTCGTTGGGTACAGGTTAAATTCGAACGAATCCAAAAGGCAAAGTCGGAGTCGAAAAAGACTTCCCTAGCAAGAAGAGGGTGAAGATTGGCCCAAAACCGGGAAGTGATATCACAATCCCGGAAGAGGTGAATCAACGACTCCTCCTCGAGAGAACACTTCGAGCAAAGGGCATCAACGGCGATGTGGCGCCTCACCCGCTCTTGATTCGTAAGAATAACACCTTTCAGAGCAAGTATCAAAAAGATACGGCTACGTTCCGGCACATGGAGTCTCCAAATAGTCTTGAATATATAAACATCAGCAAACTTGGGGACTCGGCAAGCAATGATTTGTTGGAATGCAGAACGAACTGTGAACATTCCCATCGAGGACCCCTTCCAGCTCAAGACATCCTCCTCAGCAGGGCTGTCAGAGGGCGCAACCGAAGCCAGCAACAGCGAACGGGCAGGCAGCAAGGTATTCAACGTCGCCCAATTCCAGCCACCGTCAGGCAGCCAATACTCGCGGACCACTTTGGAGTAGTCCCTCGGTGCGATAGGGTTAACAGCCACCTCCAATAAGGGCGTCTCCATAAGCCAGGGGTCGACCCAAAACCGGACCTGCAGCCCACCCCTGACACACCATCTCGAGCCAGGCACAACTACACCGCTCATGCCCTTCCTGATCGCCCGCCAAATGTGCGAGCCCTGCGCCCTTTCAACACCATCAGCCCGAATGTATTTTGATCTCACCACATCGGACCACAACGAACCCTTGGTTGTCAAGAAACGCCATGCGATTTTAGCAACCACTGCCATATTCAACTCCGACATTTTACGGAGGCCCATCCCGCCTGCATCTTTCGGAAGACACATCTCATCCCAGCTGAGGAGATGAATACGACGTCGGTCCTCCGAACCACCCCAAACGAACCGAGCAATAAGCCCATCCAACTTGATGCACACCTCCGACGGAACGATGACTGTCGCCATGGTATAAACAGGCAGCAAAGATAGGACAGTCTTGGCTAAAGTGAGGCGCCCTGCCATACTAAGAAATCTCCCTTGCCAGCCCCTCAGTTTCGAAGTAAACCGGTCAAGCAGAGGCTCGAAACTGCTACTCTTCAGTTGCTCTTTGATAATCGGCATGCCGAGGTATTTACCCATCTCCTCGGACAATTCGAACCCACTTTCAACAACTAGGGCCTCTCTCAAATCTGGGCGAACATTCTTGGAAACAAGGATACGGGATTTAGATGCATTAACCCGCTGTCCCGAGGCTCTACAAAAATCATCAAGAATACCACGGACGACTCTCATCTGCTCAACTGACGCTTCCGCAAACAAGATAAGATCATCAGCAAACATGATGTGAGAAAGGAGCAGACCCCCCGATTCAGCTGAATCGGTTTCCATTCTCTACGTCCTACAGCCGCATTTATCAGATGGCTCAACCTTTCAATGCACAACACGAAGAGATAGGGAGAGATCGGGTCTCCCTGTCGGACACCGCGAGAGGGGACAAAATACTCGGTTAGCTCACCATTCCAGACTAATCGAAAAGAGGACGAGTGCATACACTCTCGGACCCAAGAGACCCAGGCATCAGGGAACCCCGCATCCAGCAGAGTATCAACAACGAAGTCCCAACGCAACCTGTCGTAGGCTTTCTCGAGGTCTAACTTAAGCAGCATCCATCCTGAACCACCAGACTTAGCTTTCATAGAAGACACGACCTCCTGAACCACAACAATGTTGTCAGTTATGAGACGGCCCGGAATAAAACTACCTTGAGTCGGGCTGATCAGCAAAGGCAAGACGTGTTTCATCTTCCTGACAAGAACTTTCGTAATGATCTTGTATAGCACATTGCAGAGACTTATAGGGCGAAATTGGTTGATGCGTTCGGGCTCATCCACTTTAGGAATCAGAGAGAGGAGCGTGTCATTCATACCTGAGGGAAGAGAGGTAGTCCGAAAGAACTCCCTCACAGCCAAACAAACCGAGCCTCCCACCGTCTCCCAGCATTTTTGATAAAAGACAGGTTGGAAGCCGTCACTTCCCGGGGCTTTATACGCCCCCATGCTACGAACCGCCCCAAGAATTTCCAAATCCGAGACGGGAATCATCAACTCCGCCCACAACTCACTAGATAAGAGCGGGAAACCACCTCCAGGAATAATGAAAGGATCACGCTCAGGTGTCGGAAGGGAGTAAAGATCTTTGAAGAAACTAACCGCCAAATTCTCCAGGTCCAGTTTATCCTCAATCCACACTCCATCAGAATTACAGAGCGTATCAACTCTGTTCCTGCGCCTTCGAATGATCGTAGACATATGGAAGAATTTCGTATTACGGTCCTCAGCTTGAAGCCACTGGACACGGGATTTCTGTAACCATAGGAGTTCCTCCTGCTCCAGAACGTTTTCCAGCTCAGACGACAGGTGATGCTCTTGGGCAATCAAGTTGTCCGAAGGAAGAGAACTGAGCTGCGCACGAACCTCATCAAGCTGACGAGCCAGTGCGACCTTCTTGCGCTCAATGTGTCCAAACTCACGACAGTTCCAAGCGAGTAATTTTGCTTTCAAATCAGCCAGAGCAACATGGGTGGGGCAATCATGGAGCCACGACACCTTAATAAAGTCAAGGAACCTGGGATGGAGGATCCAAGCTGCTTCAAAACGAAAGGGACGACGCGCCCTATCAAAAATCAATCTCGGTTCAAGGCTGAGAAGAAGGGGAGTGTGATCCGAAGCAATGCAGGGTAAATGGAGAACAACAGCGTTGGGCCACAACACCCGACCAGCCGGGTTAACAAAGACCCGATCAAGACGTTTAGCCACGTAAGTACGAGCGCTATTCCCCCTTGACCACGTGAAAGGTTGACCCGAGAAACCAAGATCAATCAAAGAAGCCTTATCAACACATTCACTGAATTGCAACGAGTCCTCGGAAAGATATCCCGACCCTCCCCGCCTTTCAGATGTGCTAAGGATGCAGTTAAAATCGCCCCCCATGATCAGGGGATCCGTGATGTGTTCAACTTCAGAGGCGAGATCCTGCCAGAGAGTACGCCGTCTCCCAGGAGACGGGGGGGGGGGCATAGACAGCAAAAAGGTGAAAACAGAGTGCGTTTTTCTTGATAGTAGCATGAATATAATCAGCAGCGATTTTGACAATAGTTAAGTCAACTGAGCTATTGTTCCATAACAGCCAAAGTCCCCCCGAGAAGCCCGTGGGGTCGATTCTGATAGAATTAGTAAAACGGAGCCGCTCACAGACATCACGAGCAACAGATCCAGAAATGCGAGGTTCAGAAATGGACAAAACATCAACTTTATGTCTTCGTACCAAATATTTCGCCGCTCGGCGAAAGCCCGGTTTCCCGGCACCAAAGCAATTCCAAAAGATGCAATTCATTGACAACCGGAGGACACGGGTGCTATCGGCCCGGAAGTGTTAGGAATAGATGGAGAAACAATACCACTGGGAGAGATTCCAGCATGCGGATCGGCCTGCATCATATCAGGTGATGGGACCCCAACATGTTGATCGGCCTGCATCATATCCCCCGGAGGCGGATTCAGCTGTGTACTACCCATAGCCTGTGCCCCTGACGAGAATTCAAACGGTAGGGGCCGAGGGCTTGTGGTCGTTCCCTCATTAGACCGAGGCCGCTTATTAGCAATCATGTTCATGCTCTTGACAGCTACACCAGTGAGAGCCTGATTAAACTGGTTCGGGTTGGACTTGTTATTGTTCCTGATTGTTTTGCCCGACGTTTTCACCAAACTCGCAGTCTTGCCTCTCGTTTGCGAGTTGTTCTTTGCCTTTGACGCACTCGAGGCCATAACCTGGTTGGCAATGGCCTTACCTTTATCAACAAACACACCCTGTTGAGCACTATTATTTGTCGAAGTCTCAACCGCCCCATGAACCGTTGGGGCCAAGTCATTAGGAGAAGCAGCCGGTTCCTCAACTCTCAATGCACTAAACTGATTAGTATTAGCTCTGGTCTTCTCAGCATCCTTCGAATTATTAACACGAGGTTTGCGACGGCGTTGCACAACGGTCCATGGGCCAAAGCGCGGGGCATTGTCGGCCGGACCAGGGGTTAGATTAACCGGCGGAGAAATAAGGACTGTAGCAACTTCTTTGACAGCAGCGTCAGCCTCAGTGGAGGCCGACATAGTCTTAGGACAGCGAAGGTGTTGATGTCCATATACCCCATAGGAAATACACAAAAGGTGCAGCCCCTCATACTCCACATGGTACTTGCAATCGTCGGCAGTGACTGCGCCTTTCAAAGGCTTTGAGAGATCTAGTTCCACGCAAACCCTAGCGAACCGGCAACGATCCGAAAACAAGGTTCGCTTATCGACTTTGATAGCATGGCCAACACCCGAAGCGAGACTCTTCAGTGTAGTTTCTTCGTAAAGCATCATCGGGAGACCCGAGAATCTGATCCATGCAAGAGTCTTGGTTATCACATCCGTGTGCGGGTTGAACGTTGAGTCCCAAGGTCTAATGGTGAGGTAATTCCCAAAGATTGTCCAAGGACCTCCCATCATAGCCGACATGTAGTCATATTCTGACGTAAAGCGGACCACATAATAACCATTGGGCAAGTTAGCCACTGAAATTCTTTCCGACGGCTGCCACAGTTCTCTTAATTTCTTCTCCATAATAGCATGTTGCACTAAATTGCCTAAGGGTTTCACAATTAATGTTGTACTCCAAGCCGAAGCCAACACTTGCTTCATGGAAGAGTCTATCTTGAATACGGGATCTCCATTCTCATCCAAAGATTTCTTCATCCTAGTGCTCACAAATTCCTCACTCAGGACTAGACGCTCCATACCATCATCTCCTCTAACTACCTCCTTCCATGGCCTCGAGGAAGAGTTATTTGTCGGAACCGAAGAATCTATCATGGAACAGTCTTGGCCATTGATACTAGCAGCGTGACCCGTACTGGTATTCCCAGCCGGGCCTCCACCCGGAATGGGCGGCGGACCGGACATATGCACAAAAACGGCGGCAGGAACAAAACCCTATGAACAAGCAAAGCGCGTGGCGAGGCGCGTTCTTTTGGAAGATGCAACGGGGACCTTACAAAGTATACCCTTATTTGTTTCTATATATTACCCTTATTGTTCAACTTTATATTAATTACTGTGTCAATGATACTCTATGGATAAATAATTTGGGACGTAGTACTCCCTACAAAGTTTTTATGGTGTTGACTTGAAATAATAACACATTATTGTCAGCGCAGAAATTGAAATAACATCAATTAATGAATGAGGTCAATAATAGCTTTCCTAACATCTAAATTTTCATCTCAAGATTAAAAAGAAGGGTGGGTGATACACCTGCAGGATTACGGCAAATCCGTCTTGGTCATACACTAGCCACTTTTCCGTTTTTTCCCCCTTGCATCAGTATATATGATTCCTCAGTTGCAAATTTAGCAGTTTTTACATTGAATCAGTATAGCTCTCAGTCAGGGAACAAAATAGGATCTGTCGACGAATACATAGGAGACGCAAATACAACTAACAAGCATAATATGCCTGATTCTCAATAAGCATAACACAAATTTTCATCAGTCTAACGAACACTCGCCTGAATACAGGGTAATTGCACTTGCACATATTGTTGAGTTTATTCCCTAACGAACACTCGTCTTCTTGCCTCCTTTGCTTGCTCCTGTAACACTTCCTGCAAGAATGACGAATAACGATAAATTATTTAACATACAAGATACCAAATAAATCTGTCGAAAATTGAAAAATCCTCTGGAAGTACACTCTTTAGCCAAAAGAAAAGTTAGCATTGGACCAAATATAACAGAGAATGCACAGGATTCAAACCTCATCTAGAGTGCCGGAAGGGGAAAAATCCTTAGGTGAAAAATCCATACAGAATCTCTAAGAAGTGATTGTCTGCATAGTTCTACTATCCAACTTTGGCTTCACCGTTTACCAAATTACTTTGAGCCTCATCAGAAGTGACATTTGAGGCTTTGCTGCTGCTCTTTTTGAGCCTGGTTTTAACAGGTCCTTCTGTAGGATTCGCCACGGGTGTTAGAGGTTGAGCATTGTTACCAGCTTGTTCAACACTGTCCCCTTTTGATTTTGTATATAGAAATTTCTTTGGAGTGCTGCTACCAGTCGAAGCATTTTGTAAACCAGTACTTTCTTTGGTAGGATTAGTAGGACGTTGCTTTGGGTTAGGAACTAGAGGATCGACATCTGGAAGCAGAGCTTTCCGACTCAAGCGAAGTTGCCCCTTCTCGTTTACCTGCATTAGGCTTTCAATAGTCTCAATTTGTCCTTCTCAGTAATAAAAAAACTCCAGAAGAAATAAACATGCTATTGGAAATTCATTCTATGTATAATGATGTTTAAGAATTAGGCAACCCAGCATTTCCCACTCCAAAGGTCTATGGTTACAAGATGACTATCACAGCTACTTTTTTATGAGCAACTATAATAACTTAACAGCTACTTACTAAAGCCGTACAGTGTGGTAAATAATATTTTCTTACATCAGAGTTAAAACTGCATAGAAATCTAAGACAGTAACGAGGCATAGAAAACAGGGGAAGCCTACACAAGGGTAACATGACAAACCTCGGTAAGTTTGACATCAATTCGGTCTCCAACCTTAAAAACCTGCAAATCGAAAATAGATCATCATCACATCATCTGGAAGTCAATATTTGCAATTACAACAACAATAAATTGCACACTCACATCTTCTGGCTTTGGCAGATAACTAGGGCTCAGCTCACTAATGTGGCAAAGTCCCTGCATAAATAAAAGCTTTTGTGAAGTCTGCTTATCACCAGACGTGAAAGGTAAAATTGTATTCATTATTATTATTATTATCATGAAAGTTAGACAGGATTAGATCAATATATCAAAAAACCATTGAAAAAAGCACAATGACATCAGAGTCGGAACAACTAATTGAAAAAGCATCCATCAAAGTCATCTGGATAAATTATACTGAGAAGGTTACATACAGACGCATATGTAAAAAGCTCATCCTACGACTTAAGGAGCTGAAAATACCTCTCTTCCTTGAGCTATCTCAACAAACACTCCATAAGGTGCTATTGTTTTGATTTCACAGTCCCTGCTTAGCCATAAAAAGAAATTTAAAATATAAAATATGAGGGTTCCTTCAAAGCATGAGTATAAATAGAAGAACAGCGATAGAAAGTAGAAACTTCCATGCTTTCCATCATTCTAATTGTGAATCAATCTTTAAATTTGTCACAAGCCTCTCTACAGGAGTTTCATTTCGTGAGCCTAACATTAAAGATATTTTATTGCTTTGCACTTAATAATTGCGTACATAAATCTGAAGTTTCTAGGACACCAGACCTGAAGATATCTCCCACAGAAGGAACCATTGTCAAACTCTTAATGATGATTTTACATTTTTCAAGGCTTGCTAGATCCTTAGCTGTAATTTTCACCTGCAAAAGTCCATGATATGCCATAAGGAATTATTGTATGATTACTCCCTGGATTGTAATTGTGAAGGAACAATAAACACTTGAACTTACTGTTCCATCATCCTTGGTATCAATAGCTTCAATTCCAGTTTCTTCAATAATACTCTTCACCTTCTTCCCTCCAGGTCCAATAATAAGATTAATCTTTTCCCGTCTCACCTATAAAGATAAGTTGGCAGATATGCCTGGTTAGCATTCATTTTACTAGGAAGCAAACAGTAACGAGCGTCCCAGGATAGCTTACATTCATCACATGAATTATTGGAGCATACTTCGACATCTTCCCATGAGGAGGTGGTGAGCATTTCAACATTTCACCTGGAAAACAGAAGAGAAGAAAACCACTGATAAAGCATACCATATTTGCAGAAAAATAAACTTGAAACCTATATGACTAAATTTGATGATATTTAATAAGGGAGTAGGAACATTTCTAGCATTATGGTATACAACAGAGGGGTATGTTCAGGGAAATATCGCCAGAAGCAATAGATTGACTTTGTTTCAGCAAGAACAAATGAATAAAAAGCAGATGAACTTCAGGATAGCAAGCGAAGAAGCTTCACTGGAATCCTTTTTCCAAGAGGACGTACATGTTACTGAAATAGCCTCTTTTAACTGAGATGAGATGAAAAGATGGAAATACTTCCCAGAGGACTTTAGTAGGCTCAATTGTTAATCCAATGCTCATAATTCTTCTAAGTTACACCATAATTAATTTCGAGTTTTAATTGTAGTAAATCGAACATTTTACAAGCTAAACCTAACAAATAAAGTGATATTGCTAAATGTCAATGGAATTGTACCAAGAATATGCTTCCTTCCATCTCGTGCTTGGAGAAGGGCCTGCTTCAGAACAGGTAAAGTAACACCTCCCACCTGTCAATTATTTGAACAAAAATTATTGTGGTGCAAAAAAAAAGTCTACCCAAATTTCTATTAGCGCTTTCAGAAAAAAGGCATACGAGGAAACAAATGAAAGAAAAAACTTGTAAAAGGGAGTGATGATAACCTTGATGTCCAGCTGGAATGCTGTAATTCCATCTTCACTTCCTGCAACCTGCACCATAATGAAATCACTACCTCCTCTTAACTTATTATTTTTCCATTTATCTGATCTACAAACACAACAAAATAAGATTATACATCAACAATAAGATAGAATTTAGTTTGCCTTAAAATCCATATCTCCAGATGCATCCTCAGATCCCGTTATATCAGACAAAATGAGCGGAGTTCCATCACCTCCAAATTCTTCTGTATCCAAAACCATACCCATGGCTATGCCAGCAATTGAACCTTTGACTGGAACGCCAGCATCTTGTAAGGCTAAACAACCACCACATACTGATGCCATACTGTCATATAGTGTAAACAACACACTTAAGCAAAACTAATTTCATGATTTTCATCAAAGTAAAACCAAAGAGTTCATATAAATCCAAAAATTCAAGTATATCATCACTTTCCACATGAAATTTGCATTCACCTAGAAGATCCATTGCTTTCAGTAATATTACTCTCAACTCGTATGGTATATGGAAATTCATCTTCAGAAGGTAGAATTCGTTCGAGAGATCGCTCCACAAGTGTTCCATGGCCAATTTCTCTTCTACTAGGACCTCCTATCCGGCCAACCTCTCCAACACATGATGGTGGAAATGAATACTACAAACAATTTAAGAAATTTTCAGATTGTTAAGTACGCTAGAGGGAGGAAAAAAGATGTTTCAAAGATAATCTGTTACTTGCAATAGAAAAAGACAATCTTCAGCCAGAAAGCAGTCACCAATTCAAGAAAAATCTTTATAATTTCATCTTAGCTTATATAATTTTTTTTATCAGATATAGAGTGTACAACAGTAGACATAATTCTCAGCAAACCTGAAGGTAGAATCTCTTCAGCTCATCATCGCCCTCCAAACTATCTATTCTTTGAGCCATTTGTCTATCACCAAGTGTCACGACTGCCAGGGACTGTAGCATTCACAAGACCATATATCAGGAGAGATAGTTGACATTTAGAGATATGGGCCTAGGTAGTAGCAAACCTGAGTCTCCCCTCGTGTAAAAAGTGCACTACCATGAGCCCTAGGAAGCAACCCACAACTTGAGCTAATATGACGTAATGCTTCCGGGGTTCTCCCATCACTTCTTTTTCCTCCCTGCAACAGAAAGCATTTTTTTTATACCTGATAAATAATAGCAAATCCTCAAAGAATGGCAGAAAAAAATAGACAAAATGGCCTCTACTCGGGCTTCAAACTGTGAGATCATACCTCAACAATTCGCTTCCGCAAAAACTTCGATGTAACATCTTTATAAACCAACTTCACATCTACTTCCGAGTAGAGCTAGAAAACAGAAATAATTATCATCTCATCAAATTTCAGGCAACTTTAAGAATAAAAGAAAGAAAGAAGCTGCATGCATGTGTATGTCCTATGCAACATAATACATTCCTTGAACTAGGAAGAGAAATTGATCAGAGATGTGGCACAACATAGACTTGAACGTTCCTACTGTGGTCTAGCCAAACAATTTTTCAAATGTCACAAGTTAATACTGCTGAAGCTACAATTGGATAGATGAACAACAAGTTCAATAGAAACTTTCTCATTCAGTGAAAGTGCCAAGCCAAAGGGCAACTTTTCACTCGTTAAGCTAGGGTTAGGACATTCAATGCAGGAAGCATTGTTTACAGCCATGATAACTTGAATTGATCTCAGTCAAATACAATCACGTTTAGTTAACATTTCAGATGTGCTTTCAGATAACATCTTCTCAAAACTCATGGGAATTTTGGAATACTAAATCACGACAAGGTTTCCACTACAAGATAAAAAGCAAGTTGGTGCTGTCCAGTTAGAAAGAATACTTGACATGGAGATATACAAGAAAGTACCCTATTCTATAAAGGATATTAAGCATATAATGATCTGTGATTAGCGAAGCATGGCAGGTCTTGTGATCAGTGCAATTGGCTTCATATCCGCATATTAGGACAGTAAAAGGAAGCAATAATCAAGCTGTTATATATAACTAGAATCCATGTTTGGATAAAAGAGATTAAAAACCAGCTAAGGTTAGTGCCAACACAGAAATCCCTCCTCACCGTAGGTTCAGGTTTACGTATGGTTGGCTTTATGTGAATATCACCCTCGTCAACTTCTCCATCTTCAACGACTTCATCATCATCATCATCCTCAATTTCAGCATCAAGAGAAACTGGTGCTGCTTCCGCAAGAGCAGTAGATGCAGCCACACTGATGTAGCCCTTTTCAGAAAGAATACCGACAACCTTCTCTTCCAATGCTACAAGAGCTTTTCTTCTAGGCTGTTTGTTCTTTATCTGTAGCGCTCTCACCAATTCCTCACCGGCTATTTCCTGGATTTGTAAACAGAAAAATAAGTAAATATCGATCATAGAAAAAACTCCAATGCAGGACGGATTGACATTACATACATATACAGCCATTTGCTAAAACGTCCCACATTAGGGAAGAATAATATTACTCCCTCCGTTTCACAATAAGTGTCGTTTTAGCTCTCAGCACAGTTTTTAAGAAAAGCAATCATTCACTTTAAAACTTACAACTTTTTCTTAATCTCACCACTCATTACATTTTTTTGGCCAATGAATGAACAACTTTAGTCAACAAATACACATTCCAATAAAAATTATCATTATTACCCTTAATAAATCACTTTGAAAACCTAAAACGACACATATTATGAAACAAATTTTAAGTGCTAAAACGACACTTATTGTGAAACGGAGGGAGTATTATTTTAGCCAGGAGAACATAAGTCAAGCTTTGGTATCTTCAATAAAACGCTGGTACATGAAAATCATTTCCTCACAATGATGAGAGAAATAATGTGCTGGAAATACATAATGAATATTCGACGGGATAACTAGCAGCAGATGAAATAAGGAGCTAAGCTTGCTTACCTCAACATAATCATACAAATCACTAGGAGGCAACCTTATAGCATCAAGCATTTTCGGCTTTCCACACTCCCTAACCAAAGCCTCCACCTCATGACAAATTGCTCGGACAGCACCCTAGAAAGTTCATGAGCAAAGAAAATTATATAGATGGAAAAACTGCAAGTAGAAAATAAATACTTTCTGGCTAAGGGAAAAAAGTCTGCATGCACTAGGTTACTGTAGTCCATCTCATGTATATAAAATTCATAGATTCATCTGAAAAATGCCGACAGTAGCATATGGACGACCGCATTTAAAAATGCTACTATATGCATCACAATTAGCACTAACAAGAAGAGTGATACTCATAATAAAAAAAGTGAAATGATAATCTCTTATTATGAAGGTCAGAGGAGGGAAAATACGCAACTAATACGAGCAATACAATGGAAAAAGAAGCAACATACTCAAGTGAAATAAACAACCTGCCCAACTTCTACAGCCTGCAGCAACTTCTCCTCTGGAAGAAAATTACAATAACCCTGCAACATAAAAAGCTCGTGTCAAACAGTGAAACACATCTTAAGATTATGCTAATTGGTCAGCCCTCTGACAGATACCTGTCTCATCTGTCACTCAAATGTACTTTAAAGGGTAGATTCTTGAACAAAAATTGTTAGAAGCCAATACATTAAAGGATTTATAGTCTAGTATATAGAGGTCCCTAGTTCCCCATAATTCTTCACCAGATCACGACCATTAAAAACTGACATTTTAATGGATGTTCAAATAGAAACCACTGGAACTATTTGGTAGAGGAGGGTGTACTTCCCAGATTTAGTATATTCTTTAAAATTCAAAATCTCAAATAATCAAACCATCTAATGTTTATGTTCTGAAAATTATAAAGCAGGAAACAAAATTTATCATAGATAGCGCAACACAAATTCCTCTAACACTAATTTGTATAATCACAAAACTCGAACCCATGTGATTTCCTATGAAATATAGCGAGTAAAAATTCAAAAAGAGAAATCATTAGCTGGCATTGGCAATCCAGGATCTGTCTTGCATAAGCATCATACGCCATGGGATAGCGCTCTAACAAATTTCTCCTTCTCCATTTGTCATACTGGTCATTATGCTCTCATTGGTTGAGCAGAATAGTAAGTGAAACATGAGTCGTCAAAAAAAAGGGTGTAGAGCATTCAATTGGTATGCTAAAAAGAATAAGAAGTTGAAATGAACCTCTATCATAAGAATGCCACTCTCTGTGCCAGCCAGCAACAGATCCAACTCTGACTCTTCCATCTCCTTAGTGGTAGGGTTTACAATATATTTGCCACCAACAAGCCCAATTCGAACTCCAGCAATTGGCTTAGTATGAGGGACTTCTGATAGAGCACTGCCAACCAATTAATTAAACATTAATATTACATACTCCAAGATGAAAAGTCATCTATCATTAGTATTGACACCAATATTATTATATATTAATTAAAACTTACACAGCAATTCCAGCTGCCGTCACAGCTAAAGCATCAGGGGGATGCAAGCCATCATAACTCAAAACCTAACAACGGTAAGAAAAGTACACTTAAACCTCTTACGTGATACTAGGATCACTACGATTCACACATAAACAAGTAAAATCATCAATGAGATACATGAGCAAGGTCATCAAGACATATAATATCATAATACAGATAAATACAGAGGAGTTAAACTCCAGTGTACGGGAGGGCTTTCACATTTTCTTTCTTTTTTGAGTATATGATCTAAATTTTGCCGGTAAACTCTATTTTCCAGAGCAATGATCTATTTCGTAGTCCAGTCGCAATGTCCAATCAGCATACTTCTCCCTTAATTATTCATTCCATTAGATCATCAATGTTATCTTCCCTATAAAAATAAAAATATTAGTACATGTATTGTATCTCTGCACATGAGTAGTCACTTAATGCTTGTTATCTTCATGAAACCTAATGAAACTGGGTGTGAGAGGATATCCCAGACTTAGTGGTAAATTCAGGGGCAAACTCTAATCAAGTTGAAAGAATAAGCAGATAATCAATAGGCCATATACCAACAGTTAGAGAAACTGAAGTTTGAAGATGGAGAAATTCATTTGCCCCTTATTTTGGTGAAATCGTTGCTGCTGATGAGATTAGATATAGAGCAACTTACTAGACAAGTAGAGATACTAAGCCATACGTTTAAGCATCCATGCAAAAGCTCCGGAGAAGAAATCACTTATTTAGTTACAGTCAGTGAAGACACAATAACATGACAGATCAACTATCTACATAAGAAGGCTCAGCATCATCTATATTAAGAAAAGACCGTGAAGCATACCCAGGACAAAATCTGAGTGTCATGGTAAAACCCCTTAAGCATAGTCGGACGCAAAGGCCTATCAATCAATCTACAAATAAGAACCTGCATACAGAAACTAATAGTCAAACTCAAAATATAGTCATAGTCCAAAGAATATCAGATCATCAAAGGCCACAGGTCAAAGTGTCATATAGGATAGGACATGGATGTATTTAATCTATTGAAAGACCTGGCATCATACTCTTAAAATCAACTCAAATTAGTACTCCCTCCGTTTCACAATAAGTGTCGTTTTAGGCCTTAAAATTTGTTTCATATTATGTGTCGTTTTAGGTTTTCAAAGTGATTAAGTAGTGGTGAGTAATGATAGTTTTTATTGGAATGTGTATTTGTAAACTAAAGTTGTTCATTCATTGGCCAAAAAATGTGATGAGTGGTAAGATTAAGAAAAAGTTGTAAGTTTTAAAATATATGATTGGTTTTCTTAAAAAATGCGTTAAGAGATAAAACGACACTTATTGTAAAACGGAGGGAGTAGTAAACAAGTTTTAATGAAGATTTTGCAAACCTTGTTGGCACTTATCACTTTTCCCTTGTTTTTTGATTATTAAAAGAAAGCCATCCATTAGAAGCTAAGTTATACTACTTCCATTCAGAAAATATTGCCATTTAGCCCTTTTAGGACATGTTTGCCATTTTAGAGTTTTAGGTAATAATTTATTGGTGAGTTACGAGGTTTGTTGTTGGAACATGTATACATTGACTCTTTTATGCAAATTTTCTTTATTAATTGGCTAGAAATGAGGTGGATAGTTAATAACTTATGGATTTTAGAAAAAGTATGTAGTGCTTGAGAATTTCTTAGTAGTTGTGTCATATCCTAAAATGTCAATCTTTAGTGAGCAGGGGAAGTACATAGTAACACAATCTCCAAAACCAGGAAGACCATCTCAAAGTCAAAGAAAACTCCAGAAAGACCTTAGTAACTAGATAATTCAAAGAACAGAAAAACACATCTGAACATGTAAATTTTCTTCCCATTTTCTATCCAATCAAGCATACTATACCAGAATATGTTGTGAAATAGTAAAAAAAACACATCCCTATCTCATAAAGAGAAAGCACTTCCTCTGAAAAAATAAAACCGTTCTCCAACATTTAAGTGACAGCAAATTGTCATGAACAATAAAGAATCAAGAATGACAACATCTTGAACGTATGAACTTTCTGGCCAATTCTTTGTGCATCAGGCAATCAAACGTACTAGTATAATATACAAGAAATGTTGTGAAACAGTAAGATAACACATCCCTATCTCATAAACTGGAAGCACTGTCTAAGAAAAAACAAGACCGTTCTCCATCAGTAAAGTTATAACAAAAATCATAAAATACAACAACCAAACAATAATGGCAATAGAAAACATGGGAATATACAAATCTGGCAGCTATCCTAAAAATTTGAAAAAATGAAAATGGTCCTCTCAACCAATTGGTGGAGGATAGTACCTCATGATCTTTAGTCCTTCCCTCCCTTTTGAAGAATCCTCCACTAAAAACACAGAAATTGCGAGTTAACAACCAAACAGTAATTTCGGACTCCTATTACATATGAGCATTACCACCAGACTTTTGTCTTGGCAATTTCTAGTTGATATTCAATGTTCCTTTCTACTAGACACTTGGATAAACTAGAGCATCTGACCAGGATGCAATAGCTTCATTAAGCTATGAATGCCAGTAAATATATTTCAGGAAAAAAAAAAACACTTTCCAGTCCAGAAGGCACGACTTATTCTTCTGGAATAAATTATTCAGAAATATGCCTTTAAAAATGTGATATACAAGTACATACCTTGTTCTTCCTGCTGCAGAGAACCTCTCTTGATAAGTCACAGAGAGTGGGAAAAAGTCAGTTGGCTCACTCGGCATGTCAGATAAGCAGACAGTTGTATAGACAATCTGCATATATTGAGCAAAGCTAAAGAAAATATAATGCCAACATCCCACTTCATCGCTTGAAGGAAGAAACATTCTACTAAATAGAATACTAAAGAAGGCTTGTATACTTGTATCCCTGCAGAAGCATATGATTGTTAAGACTTACCGTTTCTCCGTCTGTCACTGTAACTGCTCCACTCGCTTGTCTCCCAATACGACCTGTCTCGACCGTGATCTGTCAAACAATACAACAACCTTTCAATGATGGATTCTAATCAACAGAAACAACAAGACACTGCACTTTCAAAAACGGTGGAAGATAAAATCTTGAATCCTTGAAGACTATTCAACTGCAGAGAAGATTTTGGAGGACTTTGAAAACATAGCAGAAGATAAACATTAAGAAACTCCCTAAGTTCAACTTGCGACTGAGAATGGTATATAATCTGAAATCAAGTACAACCCTAACAAACACCAAGACAATCCCCATGCCCAAACACGCTCAGCACATTTCAAAAACACTCAATTTCGCTGAATAAAGAACAAAATCACAGTCAGCAGGAAAGTGCTCACATGTCTATCACCAAACGGAATTTTGACAGATACATGGCGGGGAGAATCAGGAGGCGATTCCGCGACGGAAGCTCTAAAACGGAAGCGAAGGCTGCGAGAGGAGAAATCGGAGAGAAGGAGAGGAAGAGAATGAGGAGCTCGTCGAGTGAGAAGCTTGCACTTGTGGTGACCGTTGGAATTGGAAGAGGATGGGAGGGCGGAAGGCAGGTATGAAGTGACCCTGCCATTGAGGATAGGGTTTGAGAGCATCTTTCTCTACTAGTATTACTTCTATTGTGATAAAGCTCCACCTGGTTCAACAATGGTGGCCTGAACGGAAAGAGAGGGAAGAGCGCGGAGACGATGAAGTTTTATCTATCTGGATAGTTGCCGTCAGTGTATGAAGATGATGAGTGTGAGTGAGATGGAATTCAATTGGGCCTTATCTGATTATTTGGGCTTACGAGCTCAACGGGCGGCCCAAATCAAGCAAATTGAAAATAAAGTATAGTGCATATGTCGAATTGCGCCTTATTTAGTGGCTACGTAAGAAAGAGTGCATACAACTTGATCGGAAACTTGCTTAGGCTATGTTCATCATTTCGGAGCATCTGTCAGTTAGCGTTGACAAGCTAGTGGAAACGCTGCAAGCTTGGGGTAGGGGGCACAAACTAGCAGAGGGAACGCTCCACCGCATATGTCTTGGAGCTGGGGAGGCGCAAGCGAACAGGGAAACGCTCCATTCCACCAGTTTTGAGCAGAGCCTTAAGGGTAAAGGTAATTACAACTTTGAATGTGCAAGATTTACTAGGTCCAAATCAGACTTGCAGGGTAGATGATGTTGTTTTGTTTGGATTCTTATGATAACAAACAAGATTCATTGCAACATATAGGTGAGATTCTAACACACATGATAACGGTTACAAATAAGAAACTTCCGTATTCTATCTCTTGCAAGATTTTCCAGTATGTACAAGAAAATCATTTCAGCTTATATCACAACATCCATGTAAGAATAACTTAAGTGATACATCTGCACAAGTTTTCACCACAAAATACTATCAAATACAAGTTCTTACCGTTTATAGAATACTCAAGCTAAAATAAAAATACCGGTACAGATTGAATGAAAAACTAATTCCGGATTCTGATCATATGACTTTAAAGATGTCCTCTACCCCCACATTCTGAGCACAAAATGTTTCCGGTGCCTCCACAACCTACATGAACATCACCCAGCATATTAGGACAATCTAACATTCAATACTTCCAAACAATCATGAACCGAAAAGGGGAAAAGAAACATCATAAAGAAGCTACATTCCCTATCTTCACAAGTATATTCCAAGACAAATGTTGTTTTGTGCTGTAACAGTACTATTCCATCCTGCTGAGTTTTTCCAATAGCAGTGATGACCAAATTTTTATGATGGATTCCCCTCAAGTTCATGGACCTCGTGGAGCTCACTTTCGGAAAGAATAGTACTTTGTGCAAACACGGTACTAGCTTTCAGAAAGAAAAGCATAAACCACATTTGTATGAGCAACTACCGAACAAGCGCAAACTAGGGATGCAGATGCAAGCAGTCAGGAATACAGAACAAACGGAAGGATCAGAAACCACCTCTATAAGAGGGTAGCTTTGCATCATATTCCTTCCACTAATGGTCAGGTCAATTGATAAGAAAACAACAAGGACTCCTGAATTGTATGCCCACAACATACAGCTCTATAACAGCATCAAGGGTTCCAACTTCTTAAATTCAATCCATTTGTTTGTTTGACAGGAAATTCAATGGACTGTCTCAGATATTAGATGTGAACTTCACATTTCTCACTTCTAAACTCTACAATCAGACAAATTGCCCAACCCAATAAGCCCTAGTTCACCAAAAAGCATTCTCAAACAACATTTCCTCCACAAATTGATCCACAGCAACAAGTTGAATCAAATCAAATAAAGTAGTCTTACCCAAGCAGCGGATTTTGACTATAATCCCTTGGCACTCCATCACAGAATCCACATACAGACCGAGGCCGCTACACGTAGTACAAAGAACAGCGCCCTTAGCTTCGCAAGATGCGCAACGAGGACTAGTCCCTATCGCCTTCTCAGCAATCGACAGCCCCACAGGCTTCTCTATAATCTCCTCCGGAATCGCCTTGTCGTAGCAGAACAGCGATTCCATACTCTGCCGATGCGCATCGCCGGCGTAGCACACACCACTAGCCTGCAATCAACATCAACATCAATTAACAGGACCGAAATAATGAGATTCTCAATTTTTGCCGAATTCGGGAGGATGAACAAACCCTGCGATTGCTGTGGCGAGAGAGGCGTGCGATTGGAGGCGGATTGAGGAGGAGATTGTGGGAGTGAGAGCGGGCGAGGTGTGAGGAGATGAGTCCGTGGAACGGAGGCGAGACCTTCAAGGTCGCTTCCATGGATGCGAATTGAAGACGAGAGCGCCAAATTGTTGATAGAGAGAGAAATGGGAGGTTTCAGAACAGATCTTGGTCTGTAGGATCGGATTTCCTCGCTTCGCCCGCCGCCCTCGGTGTTAACGTTACTGCTTTTAAACCGTCCACAACATCTCCTATGTTGTTTTGTAGAGATAAAACCCGATGGATGTATTTGGTTCGACGGTAAAGACTTTGAAGGTCCGGGGTGTACCCTGATTTGAGCACCCCCTTTCACTATCATGAGGGCTCTCCTTTTACCGAGCTTAGTGGGTTAAAATCACTACAAAATTGGACACTAAGTGTCCGTTCGGTAGTGGCGTTTTTGGGCAGCGGGGGCGGATTCGATGGCAAGACGCTACACTAAAGGGGTGTTTGGTGCGCAGCGGGCGACGTAGCGGGAGCGGGAGCGGGGGGCCGAATTCCGCTAAACGCTGTCCCCTAGTACCCCCAAGGGGAAGCGTTTCAAGGTAGCGTTTTGGGGATTTTTGTTCCGCTTCCGTACCATAAATTCCATTCAATACCCTTGCGATTTGAGACTTTCGTTCTCTCGCTGTGCCCTTTCCCCGTCGCTCAAACCCTCAGATCTGGCCCCGACGACGAACGAGGACGACGGCGAGAGCTCGAGCTGGAGAGTGGAGACGACACCGACGGCGAGAGCTCGAGCTCGAGTTGGGCAGTTCTATAAATGTGGCTAGGGTGGGTAAAGGACGACGGCGAGAGCTGGAGACCACACCGCCTCCGGCGAGAGCTCGGGCAAGGATGAGCAGAGGATACGGCTAGATCTGGAATGGGGAGGCAACGTTGGTGAAGAACGATGCCAGATCTGAGAACAGGGGCTCTTGCAAATTCACGTTAAAATTGTGTGTGGGATATGCACGTGAATGGCACGTGTGTATGCTAATGGAAATGGTTTTTTAATTGACCGGGGGTATTTTCGTCATTTGTCATTAGAGTTTTCGGGTTTCAGTTAGTTACTTTACCGAACACCCATTTCATAAATTCAGCTTTCGGATTCAGCTTTCAGTTACAGCTTTCATCTTTCATCTCCAGCTTCCAGCTTTCAGTCCCAGCTTTCAGCTAATTACCCGAACGGAGCCTAAGTAGGTTGTGGGATAGTCGATGTTTATTGAGATAGCTTATATTTTTTGTAATAAAGTTGGTTTTGTAATCTCTTTTATGAAATAGACCTGACAATGAAATAGAGCATCCTTGATGACAAATGTGGAAAGGTGAAGACTTCGTAACAAAGCCATTAAAGTGAGCTAACAAAAGAGCAAGCTTTCTGTTTTGTGGGAATGAGTGAAAACCGGCATTCATTTATTGATAGGGCAAACAGTGCATCGCAAAGGTTATATTTAAAAAAATATTATTATAATAATTGTGAATAACGGTTATATTCAAAAATATATTATTATTATACTAATCTACTATAATACATTACAAAGTATAAACCAAGTCTTAGTCAAATGATACTCTAACGTTATACCATGTTAAATTCAGAAACTCTCTTCCACACAATACTACACACTATAGTTAAATAAAGTAGGGAGAGTACCTCATAATTTAGAAAAATGAATATTCTATATTCCTTGCAACTAACCATGAAGCGAGTAGAATAAATTGATAAACTTAAACTTCTTTATTTATTAAAATGTAATATAATATACGATACGATACAACATAAGTTGACAGACTAGTTTGTCAACAAGATTATCCCAACAAAAAAAATACATTAGCCCCCATCCATCTAAATGAGCTTTCCACAATCATATTCAGCCATGGTTGGTGTAATACCATTGAGATAAGAAGCCAAAAACTTATCCCTCAACAATTGCAACACCTTTAAGCTTCCTTGCTCTATAAACCCTAAACCATAAGCAAGGGACATAAGAGAAAAGGCTCTCCACTTCCTTTCCTTGGCGTATTCATCCAACCCCGCCTTGATCCTCCCAAACTCAATCTCTTCATCGTCGCTCTCTTCTAGTCCCCTGAGAGCTCGTCCAAGGCAACGAGCTAGAACGACTCCATCTTCAAGAGACGAGCATGCGCCCTGGCCAAGATCCGGAGTCATGGGGTGAAAAGCGTCCCCAGCCACACACACGTTTCCCTTTGTTATATCTCCCAAAAGGACCTCCCATGGGAACCTAAACTTGAGAGGAGAACATATGATGTCATCTACACTTGTTTTCTCCACAAGCTCTCTTACTTTCTCGGACCCCTTCCCGAGCTTGCTCAACGTAAATTGTTGCATCTTCTACGGGTTTTGCTCCACTTCTTTGTCTATGAATTAGTTTCAACAAACTCTTAGAATTATATAATTAAGTTTGAGAATGTCACCATATTTTTTGGTTGAGGGCACTGCCCTGAGAGTCGGGCTAGGGACCTTTGGGTGTTACTCTAGAAGGGTTAATAGCTTGATTAGATGTTCTAAGGCTAAACTTGTAATGACATAATTTAAGCTAATAAAGTGACGAAGATTATAACTTACCTGTGCATCTAGAAGGGATGAAAGTATGGAACCAATAGAGGCTATTATCATCAATGGGTGCAATGCCATATTTGACACCGTCGCCCATAAATTGGATCATGTTGCGTTCAATTGGTGTCCTCAGGTACCCTCTAATGGTTGATTTTCCGACCAAGTATGGTTTCTTGAGCCCTATCCATCTTCCCACGATCGAGTTGATTCCGTCACACCCAATTAAAATCTGCACATAATGTATTTATACAAATAATACAATTAATTATGTGAATGTAATAGATTATAATGTGACTTTAAACATGTTTTATGTGTCATCAAACTTGAAAATGCACCTTGGTTTTGATGGTGGAACCATCAACAAGGTGGATTAGCTTCGCGTGATGATCGGATTCTTCGATGAAGACCACCTTAGAGGAGAACCTTATGCTTCCCTTTGGTAGTTCGTTTGCCATGGTTTCTACCAACACTTTTCTTTCTACAGACCTTGTTTCATAGGGGTGAGCATCGAACCGACAAAACCGAAAAATTTAACCGAACCGACCGAACCGAACCGAACCGAACCGAAACCGAGGATAATCGGTTCGGTTTTTGGTTCATGTAATTGGGCAATTTCGGTTTCGGTTCGGTTTGGTTTTTTTTCGGTTCGGTTCGGTTAAACCGAATTTAAAAAAAAAAAATCTTTTTTGATTTTTTTGTTTGAAACTGAAAAGGTGAAACCCTAGGTCTCAACTTGAGACCGCGTGGAAAGTCTGAAGACCGAGAGTTGAGTTTGCAGCGCCGTTTCTGCACTTCTCACTCCCGAAGGAGAAGGAGTGAAGGACCCTCGTCGCCGGACCCTCGAATCCCCTCGACTCTTCCCCGGGACGGTGGGACCCCGGCTGTTGGCTGCCAGTGCCTCGACTTCTCCAGTTCTCCAGTCCAGCCCGACTTCTCCTGAGTCCATCCTCGTCTCCCGGCCCTCGTCGACTTCCCAGTCCCCTCGTCGCCGGCCTCGCCTCGACTCCTCTCGACTTCTCCCCGGGACGGCGGGATCTCGGCTGCCCGGACTTCTCCTCGTTCCAGCCCCGACTTCTCTTCAGTCCAGCCCCGACTTCGCTTCCACCTCGTCTCTGCTCCTCGTCGGCTCGTCGCTTCCACTAGGCGTCGTCGTGGTCGTCTTCTCTGCGCGTCGTCCCCGGCCACCCTCGTCGGGCCGTCGGCTGCGTCTGCTCCAAGTCCCCTGTCGCCGGTTTCAGATCTCTGGTTTTTGGGTTCAATTTCACTTTGACCTAATCTGTCCGGTTGTTTCGGTTTTACCCGAAACCGAACCGATCTCAACCGAAACCGAACCAATTTCGGTTCGGTTTTCGGTTCCAAAATTTTCAGATATCGGTTTTTGGTTCGGTTCGGTTTTTGATTCGGTTCGGTTCGATTTTGAACCGATGCTCAGCCCTACCCCTGAAATTTTCTTTGTTCAAAGAATATTAATAATTGATTAACATGGTTAGTTGATTTTATATAGTTTCTTATCTATATTGTAAAGCTAAGTACCAAACTCCTTTGTTGGACGAAATCAAAGGAATTTGGGAAGAGATTTTGCCAGAAATCGCAGATGTGATAATCAACCTACAATTATAACATCCATAAATATATCAATTCCAAAAGATATGTTATGCTACATGAACATCATATAACTATATACTAAAACGGAGGTTAGATTTAATATTTAGCCCGACACGTGACACCTCCTCATTGGACCGTATCATCATTTTTAATAAAATAATTCAATTTGTTTGATTGGTTGAAATTTCATTGTATACCCCACATTAAATTTCTTCTTATCTACTAATTTTCATTTTAATTAATTAAAATTTAATAAAACAAGCTATAGAATTTTCAAAAAAAAAAACAAATCATAACTTACCAATTCCTATCAATAATCAAATCCAATGGATGGCTAGATATCCCTATTCTATTGATAAGAATTTCAATTAGAATTCAATTAAAATTCTACCGTATCAATAAGGTATTATAAATTCTATCTATATAAAATTTTCATGCCATTAGATTTCTTATAATGGGAATTAGTAAGTATTAAAATTATAATATCGGATACGGTAGAATTTTTAATTAATATCTTTGAGTACGATAAAATTAGTTTCGTAAAATTATTGATTTAGTAACTATCAGATCTTTCAATGAGTATTTTTTTGTTTAAATTTGATCGCTAAGTATTTTAAAATATTCCAGAAAAGAACTTGAGTATTATAAAAAACTTACTAAATATTTTATCAATGTAAATATTATATTGTTAACTATGCTTTGACATATCTAAATAAAATATTATATTATAATATATCCAATTTAAATATTAAATTTATAAGATATATAACATTTAATTTATAGATAAATAACCAAAGGTTCTTAATTCTTTTAAAATACAACTTATTTTATTAGAAATATCTAAATGAAATTGGATATGCACAAAATTAAATAAAAAATAAAATAATTAAAAAACGATACTTTATAATAACAATTAATGATACATAGAACATGTATTTAATACAAGTCGTGCCCGGGAGGGCACGGGCACTATTACTAGTTTTTACCAAAACTAAATTCCAGCAAAAATAAATTCCATCTTGATGATGAATGAATGCTTACTGTTGTTGGCGTGGACGTTGGCGGCGAAGCGAATCACCGATGTCAAGAGCGTCGAGTGCCTTCCAAGCATAGCCCATGCAGTGAATGCGTAGCCCGTGACTCGAAGATCTTCCCAACTTTAGAACACTAAGCTCTTAAATCCCAACCTACGTACAATAATCAATTAAGATTTCATTAAACCCTAAATAGGAAACTAATAAAGTCACCGAGGAAAAATAGTTAAAAAAACTGAACATTTAACATTTACAAAACTTTCTAATATTAACTTCTTATAGTGTCTCCTTAACGCACTTATTACAAAATTGATTTAAGAATTATGGAGATAAACAAAACACGCCTAGTTTGTAAATAAACCAAGTCGCACATTCATGAGTAACTCTATGTTCGGCTCGGTTAAGTTTTGTTTGTATGTAGTCTCTCCTGAACCAACGTAGTTTGATTTTAATTTTATATCTTTAAGTAAATAATTAGGTGGATAAATATTTGTTCGAGAACTCGTCTCAAAAGACGAACCAAACAAGCAACTCACGAGCTCGATCGAGCTCGCCTAATTGTAACCAAGGCAAGCATGAGGAACTGAAAGCTCGGTTCAGCTTGTTCGATTATAGCGCTAAACAAAACATTTGTGTAACATAAGTCTTCTATAAATTAACTTAAATCAAATAGCTAGCTAGCTACTTGTGCAAAATTGATACAAAGAATATTAGTAATACCGTACCTATGAAGGCCTAAGGCTGTTGATAGACCAGAGATCCCTGCTCCCACGATCACAATATCTTCTTGCATCTCCATGTTTAGTTGATCGATCTCTTATAAACTTGCAAGCTTAGTTGTTTGTTTGCAGATTTAATTGTGATACTTTAAGTAACTAATTGCATGCTTTTATAGGCATACAATATAATTGACATACTGTAATCTATAAGGACGTACGTGATGCTGAAATTGGCAGGTCGAGTCATATACGTACATTTAGCTTAGTATGTGGACATGGATTGTTGTATGTTAGTTAATACCAAATTGTATGGTAAAATCATACAAATAGTTGATCATAAAATTGTCGCTTCAAATTAAACCATGGCATCTATTGTCTGTATACACATTTGCATGCTATATTAGTGCGTTGCCTCCTCCACCACTACATAACACCACTAGGTACACAAATATACATATGTGGTCGATCAAACACTAGTTGTTTTCCTGAAAATATGTGTAACCTGTGGGCGGACATATTTTCATATCAATTAGTTAGCATTTATTTCTCTATCTTATTTATTTTGCTATCCATATTTATTATGCTTTATCCTTTAATAGGGTAGTTACTCTAGTTAGGATATTATTTATGGGGGAGAATCTTATCTTCGCCTGAGATAAGATATTTGGTTGACTTAGGGAGCAAGGCACTAACCCTAATGGCCGACCCCTTAGGCGCGCCCCCCTTTGTCCCTCTCCTCTATAAATACCCGTGTATACCATGAGGAAGGTAAGTTCTAAGCCATCCCTTTGCCTGACGCCTTTGATCAATATTGCCCTTACTGACTTAAGCATCGGAGGTGGATTAGGGGTCGCTCGCCCCTTAGTCCATTGTTTTGCAGGTCATTGAAGGTGACGAGGCTGGGTGAAGAAGCTTGGAGAAGAAGGTCATTGAAGAAGGAGTTGAAACTTGTACACGGCATATTTTGTGTACTAATATTTGGCGCCGTCTGTGGGGAACGAACAGGTTTTTCGACCTTCGTAAACCCTACGAGAACCGATCTGACGAGGCTATGGATCGCTTGTCCACAAGCCCGGATCGAGACAGCCGCCGGACGAACCGACGAGACAACCCTGGGGCAATCGCGCTAGGCAAATCGCGCGATTCGCTT